>MU784602.1:53651-74832 GCA_026770625.1 Nicotiana glauca
GTATATAAGCAATTGCTCTTATTCTAGATATTAAAGAGTTGAGAAAAAGGCAAGCTTCATGCTGCCGTCGTCGTCGTCGTCATTGCTCGCTCGGCTCGGCTTCGGCTTCGGCGTCAGATTCAGATTCGGATTCAGATTTGGATTTTGATTTGGATTTGGTAAAATGATCGATTGATTGATTAATTATTTGGAATAATTTTATTTGTTAATAGTAAAATATTATTAAATATTTATTTTAATAACAGAATATTAATATTAAAATAAATATCAATATTAAATCCAATCTATTTTTCAGTTGTGTAACTGAAAGTTAAACTACCCTATTCAATTTTCCCTCTTTATTGTTGAGTAAATAGCCATTTATGTTATGACATTTATGTTGTGGCCGTTTTGCATAAACAACCATTCTGATTTCAGCCCAACTTTGGCTATAAATACAAGACTATTCTGCTCAGAATTTCCATACAATTTTCTCAGTTTCTCCTCCTTCTTCTATATACTTTTATTTTCAAACTAAGAAACAATAAGTGTGATTTGCTAACTGAACTTTGTGTTCGCTGAAACGCTAGGGTTTGAAGTACCACTACACCAGTGTGTAATTCGTTCTATCTTGGGAGGAAATAATCCACAACCTTGAGTACTAGGTAGGGATTAAATTCCTTAAGGAAACACTGAGAATTCAGTAGGCTCGGATTAAAATTCCTTTTCAGTTTTTCATTTATGTTTATGTTCATTTATATTTTTCAGAATTATTTTACAAATACAGTTTATTAACAAGCTTAAGAAATTTAATATATTTTTTGTATTTGTACTCACTGTTTCTGGAGAGTAAAACCTTTGTGGTTGTACTCTATAGGAGATTAAAATCTACGTGATTTTATCGTTTGTGTCATTCTTTTACATAAATGACTAATGATAATATGAACCAAGCTGTTACATGGTAACTGCCAATGCCTCAACGAGCCGAACAACACCGACAACATTAGCACCGGCAGAGAAATCTGAAAATTTTTGTGGGATTGATTTCAAGCACTGGTAGCAAAAGATGTTCTTCTACTTGACTACTCTAATTCTCCAAAAGTTCATCAAGGAAGATGTTCCTGTGCTGTTTGATGAAACTCCAGAGACTGAATGCTTTCTCGTGATTGAGGCGTGGAAGCATTCAGATTTTTTGTGCAAGAATAATATTCTAAGCGGGCTGAAAGATGATTTGTATAACATCTACAGTGTCATGGAAACATCAAAAGAACTATGGATTGAGCTTGAAAAGAAATACAAAACTGAAGATGCAGGGTTGAAGAAGTTTGTTGCTACAAAGTTTTTGGACTATAAAATGGTAGATAGCAAGTTTGTTATTACCCAAGTCCAGGAATTGCAAGTGATTATTCACGATCTCCTTGCTGAAGGTATAAGTAGAATTAATACTAGTGTTGGTAGTATTAATTTTATTATGTTTACTAACAGAATTTTCATTGAAGGTATTGCCATCAATGAAGCATTCCAAGTAGTGGCGATGATTGAGAAGTTGCCTACGTTGTGGAAGGACTTCAAAAATTATTTGAAACACAAACACAATGAGATGTCCCTTGAAAATCTCATTGTTCGGTTTAAGAATCGAAGAGGACAATAAAGCTGCTGATAAGAAAGGCTGTGAAAACTAACAATAATGAGAGCAAATATTGTTGAAGAGAACAAAAAGATGAAGAAGGCTTCTGGACCGAAATACAACCTAAGCAAGAAGCGATTCAGTAGAAATTACTACAATTGTGGAAAAGCCGGACACAAATCTACGGAGTGTCATGCTCCGAAGAAAGAAAAGAAGAAGGGTAAAGCAAAAATGGTTGAAAAGCATGATGATGTTGATGACTTGCATGCCATGCTTTCCGAATGCAACTTGGTGGGCAATCCTAAAGAGTGGTGGATTGATTCTGGTTCCACTCGCCATGTTTTTTATATTAGAGAAGCTTTTGCTACTTATGCTCATGTTGAATCCGATGAGATGCTTTCTATGGGAAATGCTGCAAAGGCCAAGATTGAAGGATGTGGGAAGATATTTCTCAAAATGACTTCCGGCAAAGTGGTGTCTTTGAACAATGTCCTTCATGTTCCCGAAATTATGAATAATTTAGTCTCTGATGGACTTCTTATTAAAAAAGGTTTTAAATGTGTATTTATATCCGATAAGGTTGTAATAAGTAAGAACGAGATGTTTGTAGGAAAAGGTTATCTCACCGAGGGCCTTTTCAAGCTGAATGTAATGGTTGTTGAAAATAATGATAAAATTTCAGCTTCGTCTTATTTACTTGAGTCAAATGAATTATGGCATATACGTTTGGGTCATGTCAATTATAAAACCTTGCAGAAAATGATTAATCTGGAAGTATTGCCTAAGTTTGAATGTGAAAAATCAAAATGTCGAGTATGTGTGGAATCTATGTATGTTAAACATCCTTATAAGCCAATTGAACGAAATTCAAATCCTTTAGACATAATTCACACAGATATTTGTGACATGAAGTCAATACCATCTCACGGTGGAAAGAAGTATTTCATAACTTTTATTGACGGTAGTACTCCATATTACTATGTTTACTTACTTAATAGTAAAGATGAAGAAATAGACGCATTCAAGCAATACAAAAATGAAGTTGAAACACAACTTAACAAGAAAATCAAAATGATAAGAAGTGATCGGGGTGGTGAGTATGTATCTCCTTCTGAAAAAATATGTTTAGAATATGGAATTATCATTAGACGACGGCCCCTTACACGCCCAAATCCAATAGGATTGTAGAAAGAAAGAATCGTTCACTAAAGGAGATGATGAACACATTATTGATAAGTTCTAGTTTGCCACAGAACTTGTGTGGGAAAGCCATTCTTACGACTAGCCAAATACTAAATCGAGTATCCCATAGCTAAATCCATTCCATATGAAAAATGGAAAGGAAGGAAGCCCAACTTGAATTATTTTAAAGTGTGGGGTGTTTGGCAAAAGTGCAAGTTTCTAAACCCAAAAGGGTTTAAATAAGACCAAAAGCCGTTGATTATGTTTTCATAGGATATCCGACTAATAGTAAAGCGTATCAATCTCTGGTTCATAAATCAGAAAATCTCGATAGTCATAATAATACAATTATAGAATCAGATAATCCTGAGTTCTTTGAAAATATATATCCGTATAAAAAGGAGTATGAGTCGATTGGTGAAGGATCTAAATGACTTCGGGAAGAAGCAAAAGAAAGTACACTTAATCAGGAGTATCAAGATGTAGTAAACGTTAAAGAACGTCTACTTCATTTGGACCAGATTCTGTGACTTTCTTATTGGAAAATGAGCCTCAAACATTTAAAGAAACTATGTCTTCTTCGGAATTATTAATTTGGAAAGAGACAGTCAATGGTGAAATAGAATCCATACTGAACAACCATACATGTAAATTGGTTGGTCTTCCTCCTGGAAATAAACTGTTGGTTCTAAATGGATCTTTAAAATAAAAATGAAAGATAATGGCACTATTGATAAATTTAAGGCAAGACTTATGATCAAAGGGTATAGACAACGTGAAGGTCTTGACTATTTCGATACATACTCTCCGGTTACAAGAATTACATCCATACGAACGTTATTATCGTTAGCTGCAGTTTATGGTCTTGAAATTTATCAAATGGATGTTAAGACAACCTTCTTAAATGGAGAATTGTAGGAATAAATTTACATGGAACAACCTTAAGGGTTTGTGGTTCCAGGTAAATAAAAGAAGGTATGTAGACTTGTTAAGTCCTTTTACGGACTAAAACAAGCACCCAAATAAATGGCATGCAAAATTTGACTAAACATTATTGTCAAATGGTTTTAAAATAAATGAATGTGATAAATGTATGTACATTAAAAATGTTCCAAATCACAGTCATTATTTGATTTTATATGGATGATATGCTGATAATAAGTAATGACATTGTCAACATAAATGCGAGTAAGGCATGCTAACTGGCATGTTTGATATGAAAGACTTGGGAGTTGCTGATTCAATTCTGGGAATTAAGATCCATAAGATTTCTCAAGGTCAGACAATGTCATAATCTCATTATATTAAGACAGTACTTGAAAAATTCAAGCACTTGGGTTTTAAAGTTGCAAAGACTCCAATTGACGTGAATCTTGCATTAGCAAAGAGTAAAGGCCAAAGCATATCACAATTGGATTATGCTCGTGTGTTGGGTTGCTTAATGTTCATCGTGAACTGTACACGACCAAATATAGCTTGTGCTATAAGTAAATTGAGTCGATATACGAGCAATCCAGGTCAATCTCATTGGATGGCCATGAAATGAGTTTTGGGGCATTTAGTACATACCCAAGACTTTGCTTTGCACTATAGTAAATATCATGCGGTCATTGAGGGATACTGTGATGTAAATTGAATCACCAGATCAACTGATTCCAAGTCCACAAGTGGATATGTATTCACTATTGGTGGAGAAGCGGTATCTTGAAAGTCGTCCAAACAAACTTGTATTGCCCGCTCTACAATGGAGGCTGAATTCATAACTTTAGATAAAGCCGATGAAGAATCTGAATGGCTCCGAAATTTCTTGGAAGATATTCCATTTTGGCTGAAACCGATAGAATCAATATGCATACATTGCGATAGTCAAGCGGCAATTGGAAAGGTTGGGAGCGTTATGTATAACGGTAAATCTCGTCATGTACGACGAAGACATAAATCTGTTAGGCAATTACTCTCTAGAGGAATTATCACGATTGATTATGTAAAGTCAAATGATAATGTGTCGGATCCACTTACAAAAGGTCTAACTAGAGAGGTAGTTAAGAAATCATTAAGGAGAATGGGACTGTGGCCGAGAACAAATCATAGTGGCGGTAACTCTACCTAAAAGACTGGAGATCCCAAGATCTAGGTTCAAGGAGATCAAACAAAGTGATTAATGACAGTTCAATATTATTAACTAAACTTTTGGTCCATTATCGTGATGAGACAATGTTCAGTATCAAGGATAAAATATTATGGCTTTTTAATGATTTCTAAATTTGATACGGGGTATATCAAATAGTGTATCTACGGGATGACACATTTAGGAATCATCTATGTAAGTGTGAAGTGTTAGCCGCTTCAAGGATAACTTTATAAAGCCAGTTTTCTACGTACTTTTAAAACCAGGCGGTGTTCATGGCTGAAACGAACATAACAATGAGAATCAAAGACGGTTAAGAGTTGGTTGTGTGACTTATGATTGTCTAGGTATACACCAAAGTTTAATAGTTCAAAGATATCAAATCTGCTGATTGACCGAGTATATCTTACATAAGTTCCCTACGGAAAGTTCAAAGGGAAACCTATTTATCCAAATGCAATCAATCTTTGCTTGCGAATCACAGTTTTTCATGCATATTTCCGTGATATAGCCATTCTCCATTCACGTGGGGGATTGTTGGATTTTAAGTATATGATATGATTAAAATAGGGTGAATGAGAAATGGAGGAAAATGAAATTTTAAGTTTCCCCCCTTGGCAAAAGGACATTGTCCCATATTGGAAGAAAAAGAGGGTTTTTATGGGTATATAAGCAATTGCTCTTCTTCTAGCTTTTAAAGGGTTAAGAAGAAGGCAAGCCTCGTGTCGTCGTCGTCGTCGTCGCTCGCTCGGCTCGGCTTCAGATTCGGATTCAGATTCGGATTCGGTCAAATGATTGATTAATTAATTTTTTAGATCAAATTTATTTGTTAATAGTAAAATATTAACAGAAATGTTATTAAATATTTATTTTAATAATAAAATATCAATATTAATATTAAATCCAATCCGTTTTTCAGTTGTGTAACTGAAAGCTAAACTATCCTCTTCAATTTTCCATCTTTATTGTTGGGTAAATAGCCATTTATGTTATGATATTTATGTTGTGGCCGTCTTGTATAAACAATCATTCTAAAAAGTTGCACCTCTTCATATTTCAGCCCAAGTTTGGTTATAAATACAAGACTATTTGTTTAGAATTTCCATACGATTTTCTGAGTTTCTATCCTTCTTCTGCATACTTTTATTTTCAAACAAATCAACGGTAAGTGTGATTTGCCACCGAACTTTGTGTTCGCTGAAACACTGGGGTTTGAAGTACCATTATACCAGTGTGTAATCCGTTCTATCCTGTGAGGAAATAATCCACAACCTTGAGTACTAATTAAATTCTATAAGAAAATACTGCGAATTCAGTTGGCTCGGACTAAAATTTTACTTTTATTTATGTTTATTTATATTTTCTAGAATTACTTTAAAAATACAGTTTATTAACAATTTGTTGGTGAACAGCGAACACACTTGGTTCATTTAGTTGGGACAGGTAAAAAGTCTCATTATATTGACGCGCACGGACGCCGGATCAGAAGTAACCCAAAGAAAAAAAACAGAGCTATATAAATTCTGGTGAGTTGAAAATATTATTCGATTTTCCTGCTTTCTCTCTCCCTATCTTTCCCTCTTAAATAAACTGTAGCCAAGAATCAAGAAGTTGAAAATGGGGGATGAAAAAAGGAAACGACAAGTTGAGAATCAATTAGAAGACGATCAAAAGAGTAGTGAAGCAAAAATGAGGCGCACAGAAACCGGAGCAAAAATGGTGGTTGAAGAATATGAGAAGAATGATTACTATAACTTGTTTGATTATCAACATAACTCCCATCTCCAAATCAATGACTCCAAGTATGTAACTCCATCTCTTTCAATTCCGTTCATTAATTCCCATGACTTTAATTTCCACAGAGGGGTTGTTTCTGAGAAACAAGTCGCTTATCCTTCAAGAAACGAACAAGGTGATAAAGGAAGTGATGTAATACTGAATGAAAGCAAGAATGAGGATTCTATCAAAGATCAAACTAATACACTGCAAATCACCAATTCTGATAAGTATGTTACTTCCTTTTTTTAATTTCACCAAGAAGCTCTTCCCCTGTTTTTCCATACTTTTCCCCCTATTTTTTATACTTGCTGCTGGTTCCTTTTAAATGAACGAATTTTGATAGTTTTGTGTTAAAATATGAGAAATTGATACGTTTAATGTTGTTATACTTATGAAGAATTACAGTAGAGATTCTTAGAAATTGATATGTATATTTGCAGAATTCAAATAAAGAAGGAAATAGTGCTTCGTAAGCAATTGAAAAGAACTGATCTTATTAGTGGGCTTGGCTTACGAGTATTGGACGAACCCTTTTTTGTGAGACTGAATCCTCATATTCCAGTACCTGCAACTCTAACGCTAAATGATCATGAGTCTAATAATTGGGTGATGGAACTTGTGGAAAGAAAGAATGGAAGATATATTACGAAAGGGTGGCGTTCTTATGCAGTTGGCCACCAATTGAAAATTGGGGACACCGTCATAATTGAAAGGACACAAGTCATAGAATTGAAGGAATTGGATTTTACAAAAACAGGAAGCAACAGCAGCAGTGATTGGGAAAACCCAGAAGAATTCGAGGTCCTTCATACTAAGTATGACATCACAATAGAACGTGTAGCTGAGGACTAGTTTATTGGTATTACAGTTGGATCATTCGTACGTGCACATAACATTTTTTGTGATAATAAATGATAGTACTAATAATAGTATAAAGCGAAGTAGATACTTCAGATTTTACCTCTCTCTCGCTTTCTTGTCTTCCTTTCCGTATTCAAGCAAGAATGACACAAGTAAATATTCTTGGGGCATTTGGATGTGCACCCGCTTTTTGAGTCACATTTTATCTTGTGTTCGCTTTGTAAAAAAATTACAAGCGTACACACTTTTTCGCGTAGCTTCAGCATACAGAGCTGAAGTAGCAAAGGCCAGGGGCGAAGGCAGGGAGGCGCAAGGATGTTCACCCGAACACCCTTCGCCGACAAATTATAATGTGTATATAAGGCAAAATCTATTTTTTATCTCTATATATTAAGTTTTGAAGACCCTTGACACAAGGTAAACGTTTGGCTCAGTGGTCAAGGGTGTTCAGAATGTGCAGAACATCGTAGGTTCGATTCTCGTTAGCTGCAATCCAATTTTTTTTTAACACCCTTAGTATATATCCTGCCTCCGCCACTAGCAAAGGCAATCACCCAAAACTTCAGCATTCTAGTAGACGGGACTGAATTAGCAAGTGTGTTGAACCAAATATGCTGAAGTTTTTGTTTTGTAACAGGCGAACTTCAGCTCTAGAGCTGAAGTTTTTGTTGTTGTAACTGGGAACTTCGGCTCTAGAACTGAAGTTTTTATTTGGTAACTGGCGAACTTCGGCTCTAGAGCTAAAGTTTTGTTTTTATAACTGAGGAACTTCAGCTTTAGAGCTAAAGTTTTTGTTTTGTAACTGGGAAACGAGCTTTCTTGTCCCTGACCTAAAATGTCTACAGCAAACTTTGGCTGCCCATCATATAAAAAATTCCCTAGTGTCGGTCGAAATTACCAGGAGCAATACTTTTTGCATCCTCGTCAATTAGTCCAAACAAGTAAACTTCAATGTATCCAGGTCTAAGGTGTGTTCCTTTGTTAGCTGCAAGCCTAGAAAACAGTCTATAGAATTGATACGGGTTGTTTAAATTAGCATTCTTGTCACCATGTGTAGATAAGAAAAAAGTTGAGAAACTTTGATTTTCTTCTAATGGAACTATCAGATTGATGGCGGATAATAACTTTGAGGAGGAGAAGGAGAAGAAGAAACGGGGTTAAAATTGTTTAACAAGTGGGTATAAGTTAAAATTTTTTTAAAAATTTAGTATAGGTTAAATGGGGGCGACCAAATAGGGCGCCCTGTGCAATTTTTACAATATTCTTACGGATTTTGTTGGTGACCACTAGGAGGGGCAAACATGCAGGTCGGGTCGGATATGGGTCGGGTCGAAAATGGGTAATGAAAAAACGGATCAATTATTCGACCCGGCCCATATTTAATGCAGATAAAAAATGAATTAACCGGCAAATAATATGGGTTACTTATATTATCCATGACTTCTTGTATATGATCACTTTTGGGATAATTATTAGTTTCCCTAACTTGTGGAACCCCCAATTTGAGGCTTTACAAATGTAAAAGTTAGACCAATTGGTTTATCTATTGGTTACTTATTGGTTATCAATTTTCTGAATGTATATATGGTTATTATCCATATTTGACCCATTTTAAAAAAGTTCATTATCCAATCCATTTTTTTTAGTGAATAATATGAGTGGTTAACTGTTTTCTTTTAACCATTTTGCCACTCCAGTAACCACTAAACACACTTGGTAAACTAGTTGGGAAAGAGAAAAGTCTCAACTCCTAAGTTTAATTTTAGGTACAAGTAGTGGTGGCAAAATAGTTTAAAAATATAGTTATTCATCCACATTATCCATTAAAAAATAGGTTGAATAATGAACTTTTTAAAAATAGGTGGAATATGGAAAAGAATCATATTATCCACTTAGAAAATGGATAACTAATGAGTTTAACTTTTACATTCGTAATGCCTCAAAATTCGGGGTTCCTAAGTTTAGGAGACTAGAAATTCTCCCAAAAGTGATCATATCAAGAAGTCGTGGATAATATGAATATCCATATTTTCCACTAATTATATAGCCCCGTTTTATTCGTATTAAATATTTGTCGGGTTGAATAATTTATTCACTTTTGCATTACCCATTTTCGACCGGTCCATATCCCACCCGACCCTCTCGTTTGTCACCCCCGGGTGCAAGGGTGAAAGATGAACACTTTTACCCCATATGGATGGAAGAAAACTTTTACACCACTTTATGACTACTTCTCTTGATAGATAAGAAGGTACTATACAAGCGTGAAAGAACTTTGTTTCACGTATATTTTGCTAAGGATGAGTCTTGTTCTCTTCATTTCATAGATTATATAATATGTCTCTGGTTAGATGTACGTAAACGTTTCGACTTATTCAACCATTTTTACGTCCTTTTGTGTATTTGATATCTTATTTTGTTAGCCAAAAAAAAAATGGAGTAAACGTTTAATCTATATTTATTTATTTATACTATATTAAAAATGGGAAGGCCTTAAGTTCAAAGTTAAATTACTTTTTTATCCTTTTAAAAAAATTTAATAGCAACACTAAACCTTAAAATTTAAAAGTTAAATTATCAAAATAACCTTATTAAAAACATCTACTTAATTATTACGAAAACCTGAAAGCCAACGCTTCTAATTTAAAAAAAAAAAAAAAAAAGCAACTTTTCACAAACACCTTTTGCACTTTGTTGCTCTGGGCTAAAAAACAATTACGGCTACATCAACAGGCAACCAAGCAACTATTTTTATGGCTATGTTATTGGAATTTTTACCTCCTACGTTAATATCATATTTATTTTAAATAAATATCATTAAAAAAAATTATATTCTATAGATACCTTTTAATGTATATAGCAAAATATTTAATTTTGGTTACCTCCTAATCCTAAGCCACTAAATACGCTATTCAGTTACACTATTTTCTTTCTCTCTCTACTTTGATGCATC
This sequence comes from Nicotiana glauca, assembly GCA_026770625.1. Taxonomy (NCBI): domain Eukaryota; kingdom Viridiplantae; phylum Streptophyta; class Magnoliopsida; order Solanales; family Solanaceae; genus Nicotiana; species Nicotiana glauca. The sequence continues at coordinate 64,161 of MU784602.1, forward strand.
TCATTCTCTCCTCCCAAATCCTCTCACCCACACTATTTTCTTTTCATTCGATCTACATAAAATCTCAATCAAGCTTTTCATTCCAACGCGGCGGCGTGTGTAATTTTTTGCAGAAGCCATGTCGGAACGGGAAGCTGTACTGCCGCTATTCAAGCAGAAATCATGGTCTCCTGATATGCTTCGAGAAGAAGCCTGGCTCAACCGAAAAGGAAATTAGCTACTGGAAAGTGAGAAAATCTGAACTTGGATTAGTTATTCCTGGATAAATACAGATAAAGAGAGTTTGATCCAAGATTTTGATCATGACTTCGTACCTGGGTATTCTTGGATAAATACAGATGAAAATCTGAACTTGGAATGATGAGTTTGATTATGGCTTCGTACCTGGGAGTTGTGAGGAGTGGTACAAAAGCTACGATGGTACTGATGTGTCAAAAACAATGTACAAGATGCGTGGGAACAGTGAAATTTAGGGTTTTTGTTCGACGGCGGATTCGTCGGAAATTAGGATTTGTTCTTGAACAAAGACGATGGATTTTGGGGCTGAGCAACTTATTTTTCTGTTAATATATTTCAACGTATTACATATCATGCTTTATTTTCATGTATTTCATTGTATTCATTATCTTTTTTTTTTTCATTGTAATTCAATTTACTTCGTTGTATTCCATGTATTTCATTGAATTTACTGTCTTTTTTTTTATTGTATTTCAATGTATCTCGTTGTATTCTATGTATTTCATTGTATTCACTGTATCGCTATATGCCATGAATGTATTCATATATTTTTTTTAATTAATATTTATGTATTTAGATGTATTATATAATTTCTCTAAAGATTGCTATATTTTTAGTGTATTTTTCGGTTGAGAATCTTTTTTATAACTGAAAAAACAAAATCTGTGTGTTACAATTGAGTTTGTTGAGTTATATTAGGAGTCTATTATGTTAATTGATTCACTTTCCGTTTTAAAAACAGTGTAATCCCTTATTTCACCCCGTGAATACAGTCGAATACAATAATCTGTCCAACTGTAATCCTACGTTTCACTCCATGGATACAGTCGAATACAACAATTGATTAGCCAGACTTCCCTGATTCACGCCTATTTTTGCTACTGTATTTATGAATACAATAGCTTAAATAAATCAAATACATCTTATAACCACAGAAAATGTATCTATAATCCGTAATATAGTAAATGGTATCTGTGGATAGCTAATTACTACTAAAAGGTAGTGCTTTATGATCAACACTAAACCTTAAAATTTAAAAGTTAAATTATTAAAATAACCTTATTAAAAATCTAATTAATCTACTTAATTATTACGAAACCTGAAAGCCAACTCTTCTAAGGAAAAAAAGAAAAAAAGAAGCAACGTTTCACAAACACCTTTTGCACTTTGTTTCTCTGGGCTAAAAAACAAGAGCAAACTTCATTTATGGCCAGCCGCTTGAAACTAATATTTAGCCATAAAATTGAGGTATGCATTTTATAGCCCAAAACTAATTAAAAGGGCTAGCCACCGCTGAAACACAGTATCGCTGCCATCAACCCTTCTCTCTCTCTATTTTCCTTCCTTTCTCTTTCAACCCTGCTCTATATATCTATGTGTGTGGATTGAATTGAATTGATATATGTATAGAGATTTGGGGGGTTTGAAATTAAGGTTTGGGAGAAAGGGGGAAGGAAAATGGTTCCGCGATCGAAGTGAGAAGGTAAAGATCAATGATTCTGAGTTTTCTTCATCTGAAACCCCTTTTATTTTCTTCCAAATTTTTCATTTGCTGAAAATAAAATTGGAGAGACTTTGAAGCTGGTTAATGGATGACCATCATATATCTATATCTAAGCAGAAAATTCTTTTTCTCCTTTTTCTTTTTGGTTTGTAAAGGTATTTGGTAAAATTTACCTTCTCCTCTACTTAGTGAGCTCTTAATATTCTTGTTGGGCTAAAGATGAGCTGACTCATTTTACAGGTTAAATGCTACATGAAGTAATTATTGTCTGGAATCGAGCATTGTCATTCTTGAGGTATAATGCATAGGGACATCAAAGGTTCAAATCTTTTGATAAATAATGACGGAATTTTGAAGGTTGCAGATTTTGGATTGACAAACTGCTGTAACCTTGGACGAAAGCAACCATTAACTAGCCGAGTTGTCACTTTATGGTATCATACTCTAGAGCTTTTATTGGGCTCCATGGAGTTTATCTTAAACATTAACCAGCCGAGTTTATTTTCTTAATCAAAGTTTGTCTTAACAATATGTGTGCAAAAAGGTGCACTTAGCGTAGGCATCAACTTTGACTAATTAAACTGAATATAACATACTTCTATTTTCCATCACAAATATAAGAGTAGTATTTTTTGTTGTAAAGATATGCGCAATTTTTTCTTATAGAGATAGACGATACAAACTAGACAACACAATTGACCATTCGATCACTCACCAGCACACTTATAACATATGATTCTGAACTCTCCCTTTGTATTCTATCCAACCCAAAAGCAAAAAAGAGTTGAAACAATTTGTCAAATTTTGAAACAAAAATCAAATTTTGCGTACATTCTAAATTAGTCAAAACAAAAACATTTTTATACAATACATATACAAAAATAGACTGTCATTATACAAAATAAAATGTCACTATACAAAATAGATTGTCACTATACAAAATAGACTATCACTATAAAAAAAATATATACAAAATAAACTGTCGCTATACAAAAAAAATACTAAATAAACAGTCACTATACAATTTATATACAATAGATTGTCACTATACAAATTATATACAAAATAGATTGTCAATATATAAAATATATACTAAATAGAGTGTCACTATACAAAAAATATATAAAATATACCATCACTATACAAAAAATATACAAAATAGACCGTGGCAAAAAAAAGTTACTCTATTGCGCCAGGTAGGGGTCGAACTTGCAACATTGTGCCTACAAAACAGCAGCCTATCCACTGAGCTACCAACACTTGTGTTGTCATGCTCGTTCCTTTCGGGCTACTAAATGCAATATGTTTGGGCCGAAGGGCCATTTTCTGTAAGTGGGACAAAACATGAGCTATTAAAATTTTGAGGGGCTATAGAGGATGGTTTTCTCAAAAAACAATTACGGCTACATCAACCGACAACCAAGCAACTATTTTTATGGGTATGTTATTCTCTTTATGGTTATGCAAAGTTTACTACTTTTTCAGGTATTTTTCCCATAAGTTTACTGATAATATAAATATATAGCACTATTATCACAGTGAATCCACTGAATCATTCTTCTCTTATTTTCTAAAAGTTTCTATGTTAGAGCGTATACATGTTATCAATATTCACTACAAGAAAATAAGGATACGACGACATTAAATAAATGTCATATAATGCTGCTTAAATGTCGTAAATTCATTTATCGATATTTAATTTATATTTGTATTAAATATCGTAAATTTTGGGATCGAGAATTTTCTGACATTTAAATAAGTGTCGGTATGAAATTTACAACATTTTATTAATAATATTTTTTAAAATGTCACTTTAAAATTACTGACATTTGGAATAATGTTGCTAAAAAGTATTACGACATTTATTTACAGCTTTTAAAAAATGTCACATTATAATTTGTGACATTTTGATAAATGTCAATAAATTTTTTACAGCATTTAAGCAAATGTCAAATAAGTTAGTGATATTTATTAAAATCTTGTGAAACGTCACTTAAAAATTTTCATATAAAATTTTCAAAAATATGAATAATAATATTTTATTTAGTTTTTCGTTGTGACTCAAATATACATTCATAAATGTCAACCTTTATACACAATGAAACAAATACGAAATAAAAATGTCTTTGGACGTTGTATTCAAAGAACATAGTACTGACATAATAAAGGTTCTCCTTACAAGTTAAGAGTTCAAATAAAATTACTTGTTATATCTCAAATAAAACTTTGTTCTAACTAAATCATAAAAGATAAAGTAATTTTAACATAGAACTATGTCAAATTCACTCCTAATCTGAATGAATTCCCTTAACTTCTTGAATAAATTCTGCAACAAGCTAGGGCTTTATGGATCCATCTTTCCACAAGTCAAGCATTCCTTGCCAATAATTGATCTTACATCCTTCAGAAGTTCTGCAAAAGAATTATATAAAAGAAGAATTATAACTATGTAATAAAGCTGAAAAAATACCATATGTGCAGCATATTTTTTCAAACTTACCCACTTCTCTTTTGGTCCCAAGTTGATTAGTTGTGTTCTTTTTAATTTTGTCAATCTGAGAAATAAATATTGGAAAAGTTACTTTGATAGTTTATAGAATTCAAAATTGAGTGTAGAGTACAATATAAAATCAACAAGACAAAGCTTATATAGCCTTAAAATTAATGTTGCACACTTCTACGAAAATAACATAAAAACTTTAACTTACAAGCAAAACTCTAGAGGCAACACTGAATACATATGACAGCACCTTTATACTAGATTTTCTTCTCACCTTTATACTAGATTTCCATCTCTGACAGCATTGTAAAAGTTCTTTTGAACTATAACCTCCACTATTTACAAATCACAAAGATATTATCTAGTACAAACTCATCAATTCTTAAAATGCTAATAGATAAGTGAACATCAATTAAAAAAAGCTAAAATTAATCATACTTCAACCAAATAATGATTGAACTTTCACCAAACCAAACCAAAACAGAAGAGGCAAAAACATAAAGAAATAAGCCAAGCAAAAATTATCCAACTTTTAACTCTCATATCTGAAAAGATAATAACTAGAAAAGAATTGAGTTTCACAAATTAATAAGATATTCTCAAATCCCAAACAACAGAACAGGACACAAATAAATACTACGCATTTGATGATGATATTAGATTGCATTTATTGCATTTGTCTAACTACTAAACTAAAAAAAAAATAAAGAAATGGTGGAGATGAATAAGAAAGGTAGTTTTTCACTAAATGCATTCTAAGTGAGGTATAAAACTACTGTCCGAAATCAGTTTGTACTACAGCTCAATCGGGTTGCGGTCACAGTACAAAATTTTCTACATATCCGATAACAACTAACTCCCACACATTCTGCTTAAAAATAAGATCGCAACACCTCGGCAATTAAACTCACAACTTTGATGTTTCACTAGTACACAATGCTCAAACTCACCTTATTTTTGTGAACAACTAAAACCAATAATAATGAGTCAATATAAGAAAGTTACATATATGACGATTAATGACACAATTCACTACAAAAAAGAAGGAAAAAGAACAAATTTTCAAAAAGAATAGAGATTCAGTGATAAAAATGATAGAGGCCTAAAAGGCAACAGAAGAAGATGCTTTATATTTCTGAAATACCTTTGCAACATTTGAGCTCCAATAATGAACTAATGAACGCCACTGATCTTCTTTAACCCTATTTGAACGATCAGCTAAGAGCCCAATATCAGTATCATATGGTTCATAACCACACCTTTTTGCTTCATGCTTCCATTCTTTACATTTAGATCCAATTGATATCATCAACATATGTCTCATATCATCAGTTACATCAGTATTTTCCTACACACATATTTAACACAACTCATTTATATAAAAAATATAAAAATAAAAACATCTTAGTATATAGAGTTTGGTTTAGTATTAAGCACCTTAATATGAGCTCATATTATATCCTTGAACATATTGGGCAGAAGCCTCCAATATTTATAATTGAATGCCGCTAAGATGCCATTTCGTGCTATGACACCAAGTTCAAAACTCAATCTAGTTATGGTCCAATAGGTTAGCCATGTTCATTCAACTCAACATGTAAATTTTCACCATCATTTTTCCATCCTAATTGCATCATAGTGGGACTTCGTGGTTGATTAGATTTTTCTTCTTCGCTCTCATTAGAATCTGTAAATAATCAAAGATAAAAGTAGGGGCATTCATACTAGTAAAAATCAACTATATAACTAGATCAAGTCTCATGCTAGAAGTCTACTTATGGGAAAGAATTCAAATAACATCAAACACTCTCCCCTTCAATAATTTTCTGTGACTAGGACCCTAACTACTTCATACTACAAAATGAAGTTAAGATATTACTTTAGTACCTGAGAGATTTTCTATATCATGTGAATCATTTCTTGACAAGTTACCAGATCGGATAGCTTATCATTCATCTTGTGGCCAGTTTTGAGGTGGTTCAGGCATCACCGTACCTCCCATTTGTTGTTCTTGTTGCTCCGAAGAATTGGATAAAAGCCTACTTTGACTAGAATCTCATCGTCTTTTTCTTTGTCATCTCAATGAAGTTGCTAAAAAACCTATGACTTCTGTCAAATTGAAAAATAATTTTTACTATTTTACTATAAGTGTTATCAAAAGCGAAAAGTGCAAAAAAGCTCTAATATCTGTTGGGGCTTTAAGCGCAAAGCACAAATAAAGCGTGGGCTTTAATGAAGAAATGCGCAAATGGAGAAAAACAACAAATATGTATGTGTTGTTCAAAACTAATATCTATAAGCATCACGAGACTTTGTTAAGTATCTAATCCCGTTACTTATATTTTCAGTCATCCTTTTTACTTGGTTTGATAGCCAATAGCTAAATATCTAATTACAAAAGGTTTTCGAGAAAAGTTAGTACACTCATCGCATACATAAATTTAACTAAAAAAAATTTGTTTTGGTTCTGTATCCGATTTTTAGTAAAATTTTCTTTCATATTGTAAGATCCAATACCAAAATTTAGCTATATTTTGTGACGATCCGATCCGTCGTCTCATGTGTTTCCGTCCCGTTTTCCCCTTTTATTGCTTCTTCATGATTTATTATGTGTGTTGGATGAGTTTGAGTTGATTCAGATTGGATTTGGTAAGAAAATGGGCAATTAGTCACTTTAAGGGGAGGTTGGTTTGGAAAAGTCAACCGAAAGTTGACTTATGAGTTAGAGGGATCGGATGTAATTTTCGACGATTTAGTTAGTTTCGGGGGATAATTTGAGGCTTAGGAGCGCAATCGGAAGTAATTTTGAAGGTTCGGTGTAGAATTAGGCTTGAATTGACGAAGTTAGCATTTTGGCGATATCCGGTTGATAGGTGAGATTTTGATCCGAGAGTCGGAATAGAATTCTGAGAGTTGCAGTAGCTTCGTTAGGTGATTTGTGATGTGTGTGCAAAATTTCAGTTGAATCGGAGGTGGTTAGGTCGGGTTTTTGATCGAATGTGAGTTTCAGAAGAATTTGATAAACTTAGGCTTTGATTTGGTGAAATTTGAGGATTTTGATGTTAACGATAGTGATTTGATGATTCGAGCAAGTTTGAATAAAGTAATAGATCATGCCTGTGCTTTTGGTTGAGGTCCCGGAGGCCTCGGGGTGAGTTCGGGTGATTAAACTGAGAGTTTTGGAGTTGTTGCATGATTTATGACTGCTGGTATCTGGTATTTCCGTATTTGCGGAAAAAAAAGGACCGCAGTAGCGGTGGGGTAGGTCGCGGAAGCGGTTTTTGAGGGGCTTGGCAATTCCGCAGAAGCGGAAGGGTTTCCGCAAAAGAGGTCATCGCAGGTGCGACTTTGGACCAAAGAAGCGATCTGGGGTGACTTGATGAAAAGCCGCAGAAGCGATAACCGCCGAAGCGGTATTTTGGGCCACAGAAGCGAAAAGGCCTGGGCAGATATTAAATTAAGTCTTCTTCGCGAATTTTGAAAGAACAAACATTTTGGACTTCGAACTAAGAGGGTTTTGGGCAATTTTTGAAGAGGGTTTCAAGGGCTATCATCAGGTATGGATTCTTGGACTTAGATTATGATATTATGGTGTATAAACATGGATTAACACTAAAAACCCAAGGAATTAAAGGTTAAAAATGGAGGTTAGGGTTTGAAACTTAAGAGAGTTTAAACTTGTGATTTGAGGGGTCAAATGGACTCCGATTCTTGTGAACTTGATATGTATAGGCTCGTGGCAAGATAAGGATCGTATTGATGTAAAATTTTCTAGATTCCGAGGAGTGGGCCCGGGGCTCTGGTTTTGCAAATTTCGTGATTTTCGATATTTTTCGAGTCTTTTCGATTGGGTTATTTTCCCTTAGCCTATTGTAATGTATTCATTGTGGTTTTAGCCAGATTCGACGCGTGAGGAGGTCGATTTGAGAGGAAAGGGCATTGCGAGATAGTCTTTGGCCGGCTAGAGGTGAGTAATTAATGTAAATGCTGCTCTGAGGGTTTGAAACCCCGGACTTTCACATCGTAATGCTATATTGAGGCGTGACACGCATTCCACGATGAGTGCGGGGTCGTTTACTATTGGGGATTGACACTTGGTCTATCCCGAGTGTTAAATTTCTATTGTATTGGTGGTTGAGACACATACTTTATCACTGTGAATTGGGCTTATTGCCGTGTTTGGGGCCTTGTGCCGACCTGTAGAATCCTTAGGGGATCCTTATGTGTTTTTCCTCACTTGTATGCATAACATATACTCTCAATCATGCTTTTAACTGTTAAAAACAATATAATAACTGTGTTTACACATGAATACTAAATGGAAAGAAGGATATGAGGGCTGAGATCCCAATAGTATGTCATGCCCGATTGGCTGTGAACTTATTTGACTGATATGGGTCGGGGACCCGATAATGAGGATGTTTCCCTTTGATATGGATCGGGCTGCACGCCGCAGCGATGATATATATTGATATTGAGGCCGAGAGCCTGTTTGATGCCACGATATGGCTGATATTGCGCTTGGGCTATAGGAGCCCCTCCGGAGTCTGTATACAACCCCAGTGAGCGTCGTCAACGTTAAATAAGTGGAGCGGGTTGCACGCTGCAGCGGGTAATAGAGTGTATCGTTATCTGTGTTGCATCTTTTCATGCATTATTCCTTCACTGTATTACTTGTTGGTTACTATTTCACTGATATTGATCTAAACTGCTAGATATAGATTACTTTGTGCATTTTCTGCGTTTTCTTACTCTCAGACTGTAGTTATGTTTATTATTCACTGGGTCGGAGTACTCATTTTAGTCCCTGCACCTTGTGTGCAGATCCAGGGCATTCACAGGCTGAGTGAGCTTTGACCAGCTTTCCAGAGTTCTTATTTCGGGAGTATTTGAGGTAGCTGCAGGGCGGTCGCAGCCGTTGATTCTCCCTTCTATCCCTATCCTTTTATTTTTGCATTATCAACTTTTAGAAAGACTTTGTAGTAGGATGTTACTCTGTATTTTAGAGGCTCATGTTCATGACATCGGGTCCATGTTGGGCTGTATTGGTATTTGTTAGATTTTTGTTCCGCATTATTATCGGTATTTTAGGCCTTGACTTAAATGGCATTTATCTTCATCTATTTAATTAATGGTGTTATTGTTATAAATGGTCGGGCTTGCCTAGTAGTATGCTGGGCACCATCATGGCCGGGTTGGGGTTGTGACAAGTTGGTATTAGAGCCTAGTTTACTTGGTCTCGCGAGTCATAAGCCGGTTTAATAGAGTCTCGCAGATCGATACGGAGACGTCTGTACTTATCCTCGAGAGGCTGCAGAACCTTTAGGAAACTTCATATTCTTGGAATTCTTATCGTGCTACTTTGTTGATCTGAGAACTAAATTTTGTTATCTTATTCTCTCGCAGATGGCGAGAACCTGTGCTACCGGACGTGGTGGACGACCATCTGTACCACCTACTGAGGCCACCAGAGGTCGTGGACGCGGTCGTGGTCAAGGTCGTGGTCGAGGCAGAGCCGAGGGGGCAGCACCTGTTGACCCACCAGTTGCCCCAGCTCAGGATCAGGCTCCAGCTGTAGAGGCTCCAGCTGTAGAGGCTCCAGCAGCACCTGTTCAGGCAAAAGCTGTGCCTATTGTGATTTCGGGTCTTCAGGAGGCCCTAGCTCAGATTCTATCAGTTTGCACCGGCATGGCTCAGGTAGTCTCAGCCACTACTATAGCAGCTACTTCGCAGGCCGGGGAAGGTAATCAAACGCCCGCTGCTTGCACGCCTGAGTAGGTAGTGTAGGGTTTGCAGACACCAGAGGCACCACCAGTTTAGCAGGTTGCCCCAGTTCAGTCGGTTACACCGGTTCAGGATGATGTGATTCCAGCTATGCCAGACGATGAGCAGCGTCGTCTTGAGAGGTTCAGTAGGCTCTCACCTCCTACTTTCAGTGGTGTTCCGGGCAAGGATGCCCAGGGTTTTGTCGACAAGTGTCGACGTATGCTTCGGACAATAGGGATCTTGGAGGCGAGCGGGGTATCATTTACTACTTTTCAGTTTTCTGGAGCAGCCTTCACTTGGTGGGCGGCATATGAGCGGCGTAGGCCGGTGGGTGCAACACCTTTGTCATGGAAGGAGTTCTCCACTCTCTTCCTGGAGAAGTTGTTACTGCAGTCTCAGAGGGAGGAGCTGCGGAGACAGTTTGAGTGGCTTCTTCAGGGAGATATGACTGTGTCACAGTATGAGGTGAGATTTTCAGGGTTGGCTCGTTATGATCCATGGATGGTCCCAACTGATCGGGAGAGGATTAGGAGGTTTGTGGATGGACTTATTTATCCCATCCGTATTTTGATGACCCGAGAGAGGATTTTGAGTCATACCTTTGAGGATGCAGTGGATATTGCTCGTGATATTGAGACGGCTCGCCGTTAGGAGAGAGAGGAGAG
>MU784613.1:8721-33609 GCA_026770625.1 Nicotiana glauca
CTGTTTATCTCTTCAAAGGTTTCATCCTCGTCGTATTCTAATTCATCATCATAATCGACCTCTTATACAATTAATTCGTCAGATTGATTTTTTAGACTAGGTTGAAGATCCGTTGTGCATGCCATGTTATTAGAACCAGTATAAAGAAAACTGTTCAGAAAGAGAAAAGAAGAAAACAAAATTAAAACAAAATAAGGGAGAGAAAACTTTTCACTTTATTAAAATGCGGGATAACAGAGTTTCACACTTTTGCCGAATACAAAATAAAACAAAATTTGGATTACACCCTGGAATAATCCAGAAAACAAGAAAGAAAAATCAGAGCCTACTACCAAGACTCCCTCCGGGTAGGAAGAGGAGTAGCTGTCCAATTGTTGATATTGGCCCTAGGCCCCCGCCAACTATATGTCTGCCCTACTGGAACCTTCTCCAGCTTCTATCACGTTGACGTCGGCAAACAGCCTTTCAAAACTCTGATTCAAATCCCCATCTGACCCAACCAGTGGTCCGAGAACCTTCGGGACTGACAACCTTCTGCTACTTGCTCTTACAAAGGATCTGGAGAGACGCGGAACCGGATTGGGAATAACCCAACCTATCTTCTTCAACTTTCGAGCCCATCTTACGTCTACTGCGGTAGGCTTGAATCCCAGCCCAAAAGTGTCCAAATTCTTGGGCAAAGAAACTGGCTGGACAATACCCTGCAGATCAACCCCCAAGCCTTTTCCTGGTACAAACCCGTTGTTTAACATTTCTGAGGCTATCATGAAGGTGGCTGCTGCTATTCTGGGCAGTGGAAGGTTCTCGCCTTCAGAAATCTTGTCAACTGAGACTGCATCAAAAATATGGTAAACCCAGGGACCTTTGTCGTCATCAGTTTCTATGAATGGTACAATGGCATCACCCACAATGCCTGTACCATCATCCCCGTGCACCACTATCTCTTGCCTGTCCCATTCAAATTTCACCATCTGGTGCAATGTGGAAGGCACTACTTTGGCAGCATGAATCCAGGGTCGACCCAATAGAAGATTGTATGATACTGCCACATCTACCACCTGGAATTCCATGGTGAATTCCATTGGACCAATGGTCAATTCCAGTATGATATCACCCATTGTGTCAGTACCACCCCATCAAAACCTCGGACGCAGACGTTGTTCTTGTGAATTCGATCATGATCAACATTAAGATTGTTCAAAGTAGTCAAAGTACAGATGTTGGCGCTCGACCCATTATCAATCAATAATTGGGTGACCACCGAGTCTTCGCATTTCACGGTCAAGTATAGGGCTTTGTTGTGTTCTATACCCTCTGCCGGCAATTCATCATCAGAAAACGTCTCCCGGTTTACCTCAAAGATTTTGTGCGCTATCCTTTCCAAACGATTTACAGAGATTTTATCCAGAACATGAGCCTTGTTCAAGATTTTCATCAGTGCCTGGCAATGGTCACTGGAATGGATCAACAAGGATAGCAACAAAAGTTGTGCCGGAGTCTTTCTTAACTGCTCCATAATGGAGTAGTCTTGGGCCTTCATTTTCTTCAAAAACTCCTACGCCTATTCCTCTGTCATGGGTTTCTTTATCACCACTGGGTTGGACCTTCTTAATTCTACGGGAGCAAAACACCTCCCCGAACGAGTTAGCCCCTGGGCTTCACATATTTCTTCCACAACCTCCTTCACCTTATACATTACCATCGCTTTACTGTAGCTCTAGGGCACGGCTTTCTCGCTGATTATCGGCATCTGCATTACTGGCCTGATAATAACTATCCCTGTGCATGCCGGTTTGCTTGGTACCCCTTGCACCGTTACTTTGACCGGTTCTGGATTCTTTGGAACAACAAGCGAACTCTTCCCCATTACCACCACTGGCTTGACATCCACCTTCTCCAACTGTACCTCTGCTTCCCCACCGGTCGACTTTTCTTTTGGACTAGCACGGATCATCATCACTGTCTGTGAGGGTTTCTTTAGCTCCCCTCCTTCGTGCGCGAGCTCGATCATATGGGTTTCGTGGCGTGCTGACAATGTGTTCTGATTGATGTTGGGCGCCTCTGGTGTCTGAACCTTAATCTTGTTGGTGTCAATAAGATCTTGCACCGCACGTTTCAACTTCCAACACTTCTCGGTATCATGTCCGGGAGCCCCCGAACAATACTCACAGCTTACCAAGTGGTCCATATTTTGGGGAAGGGGATTTGGAAATCTAGGCTCAACAGGACTCAACAAACCCAACTGCCTTAATTTGTGGAACAAAGCAGTATAGGTTTCTCCCAACTCAGTGAAAGTTCTTTGTTTCTGCACCCTTTTATTTCTGAAAGCCTGATTCCCCCGGAAACCTGTCCCTGGATGGTTCCTATAGGCCCTTGGTAGTGGATAGGTGTTTTGTGGAGGTGGGTATGTATTTTGTGGAGGTGGATAAGTGTTTTGGGGAGCTGACGCGCGCCATTGCGGGCGAGCCGGAGGCTGGGTGTATGCATGGGCTTGATGGATGGAGAAGTGTGGTTCTTGTGGTGGGTAGTAGGGCTGTGGAGGGTAATTTGGGTGGTGGGGTCTGGATTGGTAGAGAGGGGAAGGACCTCTTGATCTGGACCAATTACCTGCCTCTACCGTTGCGACCTCTTCTCTTCTCTTCTTCCCGAGCGCACCTCCCGTGCCGCTCTGAATGGCCTGAGTGGTTGCTTTAATTGCCGAATAGCTCAGGATCTTATTGGACTTAAGTCCCTCTTCAATCATACCACCCATTTTCACTACCTTGTTGAAGGATTTGCCAACTGACGTCACCAAGTGACCAAAGTAAGTTGGCTCTAGAGTCTGCAAAAAGTAGTCCACCATTTCCCCCTCTCTCATGGAGGATCAACTCTTGCTGCCTGTCCTCTCTACCGGAACCCAAATTCCTGGAAGCTTTCCCCAGGCTTCTTCTCAAGCTTCAGCAATGTGATACGGTCAGGGACGATCTCAAGGTTGTACTGAAAGTGACCTGTGAATGCTTGTGCTAGATCGTCCCAGGTGTACCACCTGCTCGGATCCTGTCTTGTGTACCATTCCAGTGCGGACCTACTAAGACTTTGGCCAAAGCAAGCTATCAGCAGCTCATCTTTACCACCTACTCCTCTCATCTTGCGTCAAAACCCTCGCAGATGTGCCATAGGATCGCCATACCCCTCGTATAGATCAAACTTTGGCATCTTGAACCCTGCCGGCAATTGAACGTCAGGGAAAGGCATATATCCTTATAGGCCACACTGACCTGGTTGCCTAACCCATGCATATTTCTAAAGGATTTCTCCAGCCTTTTAAATTTTCACAGCACTTCATCCTATTTTGGGATCTTAGCCGGCTTTTTAATCTCCGCTGGGACCTCAAAATGGGGATTATAGGCATGCGGCTCGGGTGCTTTGAATGTGGGTTCAGTAGGGTAATATTGGGTATCGTGAGCCTGAAACAACAACTCACTAGATGATCTCTGTAGCGTGGCTGGTGGGGGTCCCATGAAAACAGGAACATTTGGTGGGGGAGCGTTCTGATTGGGTAGTGGAGCTTGGGGATCATAGGGATTTCTTCCCTGATAGTAGTGGTGACTGGGGAAGCTTGTTGAAGGGCCGAGGGAGGGTATTCCGGCATGTGTCCTGGGGGAGAGTGGGAGTAATGGGTGGTTCAGGCCTCTTTTGTACCCTAGCCAAGGCTAACTACATTTCGTTCATCTCCAGTCTCATTTTTTCCATTTTTTCTATTGCCTCCTTCAGGAGCTGACTTTCCGTTCTTTCCTCCTCAACACTTTGGTCTGAACTTGTCATGCTTTTTAGTATGGGCCCTTTGGATCCTATTTGATAATGGTATGGTGCCAGTACGCTTTAACAAACTAACTGGATTTGAAATTGGAAAAACAACAAACTTGTCAGCGTTAGAGTTTTAACAGATATTGTAATTGCACGTTGGGGGATGCAATGTTCTTAGGCAGTTACTCATTTCTAACCTATTTTTGCTCCGACCGCATGCATCATCCCGACTTATGTTACTTGTGCCTTATTTAAGTATTTCAGAAACTTCCCTTTATTTGCCTTCTTTTCTCTCTTTTTCTTTCTTTATTTTCCTTTCTTTTATTCACTTTGCCTTTTCTCTTTTTCTTTTAGTGGTGGTCGAATCTTATGTGGATTTCCTACGTATCACGCCCCCGCATGAATCAGACCACGCGTAGTTCTGTCCACGAGTAAAAATAAAGACACCAATTTTTGGAAAATTCATTTCATTACCGGAACATTCTATTACAAAATTACCCACTTGGGAAAGGAAAAACAAAATACAGACTCCGAACTACTAGCATAATTTGATGTGAAAAGAGAAACACACGGACGGACAACAGACTTTTAAAAATAGCAAATACATACTTGGACTAGGGATACATTAAAACTTTGAACTTTGGTGCCCGCGGGGCATTGTTCGGCTCTTCCGCAGGCTTTCGTGCAAGGCCCTTTTGCAAGCTTTTCAATTCTTCCATGATCTGGTGGACGTAGCCCATGACTGAAGCAAAGAGGGTAGTACAGGTCATTTCCTCGCATGTTAGGCACCTCATGGTGACGTAATGCACGATCTCTTCGATTCTACCCCTGATTCTATCCCTTTCCATAAGCAGTTGTTCTATTCATTGATTCTTTGCTCCCAGCACTTGAGCGTTGTCAGCGAGTTGATCCTGGAACTTATCCATTTGTTCTTCCATTCGCACCATCAAATCATAGCAACGCTTCCTGTTAGTTCTGGCATCTCGGGCTTGTTTAAGGGCCCGTTCTTTGAGGGTGGAATTTGTTTCTCTTAATACAGCAATGGTCCCTACATAATCCCTCTTCACTTGCCGCAGGTGCTCTGTTCACGCTATTGTACCTTTTTCCCATCTGGCTCAAATTCTTGCTATGCTAGCCACTGCCCTTTCCAAACCCTCTTGGCTTTCAATGACCTGGTTTCTCAACTCAACTATCATCCTCTTGTCGGTTTGATTTCTCGGTTGGTTGTTGGCATCCATTCTGACTTGTCGGATTTGGGCTTTCAGGGCCTTGTTCTCTTAGGTCAACCTGTTCTTTTCTCCCGTATCAGCATCAACTTGCAAGCTATTTTCATATTTCAGGTCCCAAACCTGTTGTTTCAACTTGCCAATTTCAACCCAATAGCCTTTTTCTTTTGCCAACCAAACCCATTGTTCTTGCGAGTCATCCATGAACTGCTGGACATGGGCCCTTTTAGCAGGCCTCTGATGAGTCTGGAATCTTTTCCCGAACCATGCATCATACTTTGGGTCTACCTCGCCTTTGGCCAAATCTCGTACCATAGTTTTGGGCTTAAGGAATCTACATTCGTGCCACAACTGGCGAATTGTATCTTCCGGGAACGTGGCTTTCAGACTTAGCTAGATGACATATTTACTCAAGTCTTCATCATTAGGATAACCTGAAACCTTCCCAATTGATGCAATACCCGATGGGGAGCGTATGGTTGGATATTGCGGACACCCATCAAAGGAACATAGCATTCTTTTGCCGACATATATACTGCTTCAGTAGCGGTCAACCACCCGAATGCCCATTCAATTTGGTCCGCCATCACGGATCTCAGTTGTACAAACCAATCTTCAGTACTCTCGGGGAACGCGACACCCGTTACCCGTTCCTCGCATTTTTCAATGCAGTTTAAACCAGTCAGCCTGTAGTTCATATACCCCACCCAATGACAGAGATGATCCTGCATCCACAACTGAAGTAATAGATTGCAACCTTGGAAAAAACTTCCTCCTTCCTTACACACAGTCAATGCTCGGTATATTTCTGATAAGATCAAGGGAATTATAGTGCTGTCAGCCTTTTCATTGCAATGTCGAACATCCCCACAAGACCGATCTCTATTTTCTTATCTTTCCGTGGGCAGACCACGATTCCCAAGAATGCTGTTATGAATGCCAAGGTTCGTCTTGCTTCCCATTTACTTCTATTTCCGGCATGAGTCAGTCCCAAATTTGGCTCGTCAAAACCACGCGGATTACCATAACGCTGATATAAGAGCTGAAGAGCGCAGCATCCTTTTGATAAATCGTTATTTTGCACAGTCCGGCTGATATTTAACATATCCAGAAAGCGGTGTGGAGATACTGGCCTTCGTGACAACAGATATTGACTTCTCACATTCCCATTCATTCCCGCATAACCTGCTACTTCGTCCAGTGTGGGTGTAAGCTCAAAATCCGCAAAGCGAAACACATTTCGGGTCGGGTCCCAAAATGGTATTAAAGCCTTGATGACATCCGACCTTGCCCTGACATTCAGTAGACTGGTGAGACCCCCCAAGATTCTGACCACCATTTCTTTGCTGCTTTTTTCCAAATCATTCCACCACATATGGAGCTGGAGAGGGACCTCGCTAAAGACAGTGAAGGGTTTGTTTTCACTTGTGCTCATCCTGCACATTTATTAAGGTGATTTAAACAAAAGTAAAAAAAAAATTATTTGACTCAAAGAATGATTTGGCTATTTTCTTAATTTAAAAAGAAAGATCTGATTTTCGAACACGGCCTTTCAGCACTTCGGGGATGAAGACTTAAGGCTGTGAGGGCTAAATGGTCAAAAAATCACAAAATGACCAAAATGGCCATTTATGCAAAGTTAGCCCCCCGGCGTCCCTTTCGGGAACATTTGGCTATTTTTTATAACCACGGCATCGCCCGACTTATAACAAAATTTTTGACATTTTCTAGCTAGTTTTGCAAAAAAGGGAAGTTGGACCCGATGAGGGTTGCCTACGTATCTCACATCCGGTGAGAATCAAATAGACATAGTTCGGGAGAGGAAAAATAAACTTGATTTTAAAAAACAAGACTCCTAACTGTTCGAAAACACCACTTCTTTCTTTTTCCATTTTTTCAAAATTTTGGCAGAGTTTCGACACTACTTGGGCTTGGTTTTTCTAAAAAATAAGTAGCTATCTCTACACTGCTATTTTCCTTTCCACAATTTTCTAGTATTCCCAATTTTCGTAACCCGGTCTGCATGCAATTCTGAACAAACAAATGCATAAAACAAACTGGATGCAGCAGGATGGTCTTTTCATTTCAGGTTACCTATCCTAGACGGACCCAACCCCTGTGTTGAGTCCCCTAAGTCAAATGCACATGATGCAAATAAACGTTCCTACTAGGGATCCGACATGAAGTCAAGTTATTCTAGATCTCAAAACCTGGGTTTATTGTTCTAGACCTGGCTTACCCGAGCGGACAACTCGAGCCGAGAGGGAGGCATCATATCGGGAATACAGAAGCTTCACCGGCTTAGCAACTTATCCGAACCTCGTTCTAAAATTGGAGTAGACTCTATATAGAAAAGAAGTTACACGAAGTGCACCCTTCTTCATGATTTAGAAAACTCAGAAAGGAGATTGGTTTTGGCACGGTTTATATACAGTTCACAAAATATCAAAGCGGTAATAGCAACACTTAGCACATTAGGCCCAAACATGTAAGCAAATCAGATAATATACAAGCCAAATACAACAAATATACCAAGCTCGAATTCTAAACCCTGAACCAAAAGTCCTAGGAGCATCCCCAGCAGAGTCGCTAGAGCTGTCGCACCTCCTTTTTGCGCTACCGCACCCCGCGAAGGGCGTGGTAAAGGGAGTTTTTCCAATTAAAGGACAATCGAAACGGGATTCGTTTATTAAGAAATTCAGAGTCACCACTTGGGAGATTTATGGTGTCCCAAGTCACCGGTTGAATCCCGAATCGAGGAAAAGTTTGACTCTATTTAACATTCCGCGAACCAGAAATCCGGATAAGGAATTCTGTTAACACCGGAGAAGGTGTTAGGCATTCTCGAGTTCCGTGGTTCTAGCACGGTCGCTCAACTATCATATTTGGCTTATTTATCTGATTTATAACATGCTTTATCATGTTACGACTTATGTACCGCTTTTAACTTTAAACCGCTTTTATTCAAATTATTAAAGAAAATTGAACGTCGTTTAAAAAATATGTTTTTGGATCGCGTCACATGAAATGCACCCGGATCTTCGACACATTTTTATCCAATGTTTTGGGATTTGGATTTTGGGTCGCATGAAATTCACACCCGAGTTTAAGAAAGTATGATTATTAAACACACGCCTAAAGAGACTAACGCCTTATCGTTTTGGGGAAGGCCGTGAAATTCGCTAAGCAGCCGATCCCGAAGTCTAAGTATTTTTTAGTATATACATTCATGAGGGCCCCGCAATTTGTGTCTTTTATTAGACGAGGCTCGTCCCATTTATTTTAAAAGGATAATCCTAAAGTGACTACATTTTCTATTTTTGTTCGTCTCTAAAAATGAAAGAAGAAAAAGTCCTAATTGATTTACATGCTTGACGAGTCTGGGCCTCTTATTAGTTATTAGGTTATAATAGACGCGAACGACAAATGACACCCGAACTTGTTAAATGGAAGATTGTTTCGTGCCTTATTCTATAAGCGAACTACTAAAGCCGTAATTATAACATGCATACGAGATTGACAAAAAAAATATTAAAACAAACTAATTATTCTCTAATAATTTAGACCCACATTATTAGATGAATTGAGCCGTTGGAATTAATTGTTTACAGCTATTTGAAACTAAAACCAATCTTAATCACTAATGCTTGCGAAAATTTGTTTAAAAAAAAACTTAAACCGACGCTTGAAAAATCTATTATATTCGAAGAAGCCTTAATACGTCTTATTCGAACTCAACTCGTGCCTACTAGCTTAAGGACTCTAGTTTTATTACACCTAACCAAACTTTGAATATATCAGACCTGCCGATCCTACAAAATTACTGGCCAGTTTTGACTCTGCTTAATATTTGCAGAACTAAACATGTCTAACACTGATTTCTCTTTGAACCATTCGAGCACCCCTTTTTTTAACAAATGAAATGACTTGAAACGATTTTGAAACTACTGAAAAATGGATTGCTGAAAATAAATTAAGCTACATTACACTATGCTAATAATAGTGAACTTAACTAGAAACTCAAGGGACAAGTACTCGTAAACAGCAGTTCATCAACTCAAAACAGTCCCGAATAGCTCAAGCTCAATACAGTTTTAACAAAACTAAAATTAAAGTATTATGGACTAAACTACAGGCATTCATATGGACAAAAGGGAAAAGAAAACTTCATTTATTACTTCACTTCACAGCTTCATCACACGTGATTAGAATGTGTACCTAGAAAATGCAATGAGGCAGAAGAAAAGAGGAAGGTCAGCTGTAGTAACAACACAGCAGATGTAACAGCAACAATGTACCCCCAGCAACAAACTCAGGAAAACCAATTGATACCCCAAAAATACCAACAGCAACACAGTCGAACCAAAAAACCACTGAAATCAAACCAGAAATTCCAGCAGCAACACCAAACAACAGACTCGACCGAAAGATGCAATGAAATAGTATATTCTCTGATTTTTCTGTTCTTTGAATCTCTATGTACTAAACTTTTTTTTTAGTCTAAAAATCCAGCCTATTTTCCACTCTATAATTACTGAACTCTTTGAGGTAAAAGCCAGCCTAAAATGACTCTCTGATTACTTAGCTTCTTAGGGTAAAAAGCCAGCCTATTCAACTTTATATCTCTAGAGTTTTTATCTTAAAATTCTAGCCCTTTCTTAGTCTTAAGTGAGCCTATTTATAGCCTATAAACAGGCCCCTAACACTGCCTGGAATACTCAGACCTTAAGCTCTGCCCATAGCCCTTTGATTCCCATGCCTTAAGGCATTCTCTTGATGCAAGTTATTAGTTCCCCATGCTTGTTCCCATTGTATTAATCAAGAGTTATATGGCATTAGAGTATTCTTATTGAACCCTATGCCCTTGTGTTATGTCCCCCATTAGCATTAAAATAAGGGTATCTATTAATCAACTTGACAGACCCCTTAAGTTAAAACTAATTAGACCCTATTAAATCCCAAAATTACCCCTTAAACCCTGAGAATTACTGTTCTGCCCTAAGCCTTAAACATCTGTATTTAAACCCCTCTGAATTACAGCTAACACTTGATCATTAACTATCAAATTATACAGCTATAACCAATTCTCAATCCTATTCAAACACACAAATGATTCAAGCTGAAGGAATAGGGGAATGAGGTTCATGTGGACAATATGCAGAACAGGGGTGACATTCAAGTGAGCACGTCAGTTTGGTTCAAGGAGACAACTGGATACATTCAACAAATTCATCTCAATCACATAAATCAGAACAGAAAAGAAGCAAAAATGATAAACACTGGAATGAGTCAAAAATAAAACTATTATCATGCTTCTTCTTTCTTTTAATCAAACTAAACAACGACATTTAAACAATCGATTACACATAGTAATTAAACACAAACAAACAGAATAAGAACAGACCAACAAGTGATTCAGTGGCTTTGACAAAACAGGGAACTTATAAAGAACTTAACTAATCGGCGACATTATTCAATTGATTTTTCATGGTTTACCACATACTCGATTAATAACAGAAGAACAATTGACCAAATAAAAGGCCTGAAGAAGAAGGGGAAGAAGTAATGAACAAAACTAGATTATAACTAAAATTAAACACATAACAGTTACAAAAAAAATAGAATGAAAGAGAAAGGGGAAAAATACCTCAGAGATCAGAAAATTAGACAAACTCAGGTCGACCCTTTGACTTGAACTTTTGGGGTCGAACGGACCTTAACCGGTTGTTCTCAACCGAGAACACTCCGGCTAAGGTCTATTAAACACCCAAAATTTCTTTAATTTGGACAAATTCCCACCTTTGGATTTCTAGGGTTCTTACGGCTCAAATTGGGGCTTGAAGGGTTTTAGCCGGATTCGAACGGAACCAACGTTGTTTAGGGTATGAGGGAGGTTAGGGGGTGCCAGGGTGTGATTTTGGGGCGGATTGAGGTAGGTTTCAGTTTGGCTCGAACCTTCAAATGAAGATTCGAGACATTTGGGGAAGATTCGAAACAAACGACCACTGGAATCGGATTGGGGGTGGTGAGAAGGCTTTAGGGTGTAATTTTGGTGGCCGACGGCGTTGTTGTCGCCGGGTTTCAAGCGGAGGAATCACATGGCGGCTAGGGTTCCTCCCTAGGTCATTTCTGAGTGAGAGAGACGAAGAACAGTGGTGGGGGGGTATTTGGATTGGGGGGGGGGCTGGGGTGAAAGATTAATCTTATATAGGACGGGGAGGATTCAATCTTGGCCGTTGGATCATTAATGATCAATGACTCGGATTTGTCACTTAAACAAAATGGCAGCGTTTGGTCTTTCATTGAGACTGGGTCGGTCTTAAACGAAATGGGTCGGGTATAGGGGAGGCCTTGGAGCCATTAGATCAATAGGAATGGACGATGACTCACATGAAACGGCATCATTTGAGCTTGGACGGGAGCTGCACTGGACCGTTCGATCAGTTCGATCAACGGCTCAGATTGAAGGCGCATAAACGGCGTCGTTTGGGCCTCTGAGAGATCAGGCCATCTGGACCGGGTACCTGGGGTCATCTTGGGCCTGGCTTTGGGTTTAAATTTTTGCCCAAATCTGATTTGCTTCATTTTTTCAACTCTTTTCTTTTTTTTTTCTTCTTTTAATTAACAATTAACAAAAATTCTACGTTAATTTGTAAAACCAAAATTAACCTACAGAAATATTAACTAACCCTTAAACAACAATTAACACACAAAATTTAACACCAATTAGAAACAAAAATCACGCAATTGTGCATTAATTGATAAAAAATAGAACAAATACATATTTTGTGATTTTCTTTCTTTTAAAACCAAACTATGGTTTAATTAGTTCCTAAATGCACAATTAAACCCTAAATATGCATGTAACAGGTATTTTTGTATTTTTCCATTAATTAAACAAGATGAACATTCACGGAGAAGAATAAGTATCCCAAATGTCACGCCAAATTCTCAAAGTTGTACCCAAAGACAATTTGCTTTATTTTTCGATTTTTTTTGGAGTAATTCTCGTGAAGAAAAAATCACGTGCTCACACCAATCATCAAAACGACTCAAACAACATCGAATTATCCAAAACTCATCGAAGTCAAGCCTAAGTTTTCTAAAAACTTCCGAAATACTCTTTCGATCAAAAACTAAACCAAACCTCGTCCGAATGACCTGGAATTTTGCACACACATCCCAAATCGTATAACGAAGCTACAAGAACTATCGGAATTCTATTCCAACCCTCAGATCAAAATCTAACCTATCAACCAGAAATATCCAAAATACTAACTTTGTCAATTCAAGCTTAATTCTACATCGGACCTCCAAAACCAATTCCGATTGCGCTCCTAAGTCACAAATCACCTAACGAATCTAACTAAATCATAAAAATTCTAGTCTGAGACCATTTATAAATAAGTCAACTCTTGGTCAAACCTTTCAAATTCAAAGATTTCAACTGAGACTCTTCTTTCAAATTAATTTCGATTTTCCTGAAAACCAAAAGCAACAATCTACATCAGTGATAACACATTACATAGGGCAAGTCATGCCCGAGAACTGGCGATCAAGGTGCAAAAGCTCAAAACGACCGGTCAGGTCGTTACATAGACTGATTTATTACATATTTCAGATGAGAAACCGAAATAAGACCTTCCTACTGGTTGGAATTAACGAAGTTTGATTCATTAGCTAATTCACCTTTTAACTTGCCTAAGTGAAACATATAGGCATGATATCTAATAGTGCAGAAATGTACTGGTTTTAAAGAAGAAGACTTGTTGATTATAAAAAAAACATAAGCTCTGCGGACTTGAGTAATGCCACTACTAATTTTAGAATTGTAAGCGAGATAGACGGTTCAGATTCAGATTAGTTGGTTACTCCTATAGGCGTGCTTTGTAAGTGTTATTGATTTTAAAATGTTTATAGAAGTGCAGAAATCCTATAGGCGTGGTGTCTAAAATACTGATTATTATTTAAACCTACATATCGTTTGCCCAAAGATGGATGCATATGCAGAATTTAGGAAAAACCTATAGACATGTTCTCTATATGAGATGCAGAAATGCAGGAGCTATTGACATGATATATATGTGTGAAATGCAGAACTTACAGGCAGGATTTCTAAGATGCAGAAGTGTAAAAATTTATAGACATGGATTTTTAAAAATGCAGAAGTGCCGAACCTAAAGACAAGATTTCTGAAATGCTGCAGTGCAGAACCTAAAGACATAGATTTCTAAAAAATGCAGAAGTGTCGAACCTAAAGACAGGATTTCTGAAATGCTGAAGTGCAAAACCTAAAGACAGGATGTCTATATGAAATCCAAAACCTGTAGGCATGGTTTCTATATGCAAAAATGCAAAAAATGCAGAACTTGACTCGATTTGCAGAAGTAAATACATATGAACATGATATATACCCTTATGTGTACATGAGTGACCCTCCCTTTTTCACTATAAACCCCATAAGTTATTACAAATTATTACAGCCCAGAATGAATAAAGGAAAGAAAAAATAAAATTACATTAGAAAGTTAAAAATCCCAAACAAGGAGAGCTTGATTCAGACTTCTGTCTGAAACATGAAGTAAACCAACTCCAAAAGATCAAATTCCAAAGCTTTTCTCTTATTTGGGATGTGTCCGAGTTCCCTATGAGTCTCAAATGGACTCCGAGCAGTGCTTACACCCAAATATATTGCAGAATTGAATTATAGTGCAGTGTGGAAGGGCCAGCCCTCAAATGTACAACTTCAGAGGGAGCTCAAGGTCCCAAAGAAGGCTCATAGGAGGGGACAGAACTTAGAATCTAAGAGAGAGTGCAAGTGCATAGAGGGGATTTTAGGGAAATCCAAGACAGGCTGATGGTCATACCCAACAATGAGGAGTGTTGGCACACCCCAACCAGCATGTTAGCCACATTGTTTGGGAGTTAAGATCCCTTAAAGGATCAAGTCCAGACATGAGCAACAATTTCGATATTGTCATGTTCTAAACTTAAACTCAAAACACATAGAGGGGAATATGGATACAAGGATTCACAGTAGGAACATGTTCAAAGAGATTAACATTGCTGATTAACATTAAACATAGGTTGTAAAATAGACATGGGTGCAGGGATTCACAGTAAAAACATATGCAAATGAATTGATTTGCTAATTAACATTAAACATAGGTAGTAAACAGACAGGGATGTAGAAAAAGTAAACACATTGGGATGAGGCTAAAAACTAAATTAGAACATACCAGTTTCAGGGAAACAAAAAGAGAAAAGCAGTAGTAAAGCCAAATTGCCAGCAAACAGCCAGAAGATCTCAGAAGAGAGTGGAGTGTTGAATTGAGAGTGTAAGAGAATTGAAATTGAAAGTGTTCAGTAAGTGATGTGTGTAAAAAATATTGAACTCCCGGTCTCCTAAAGTGCAGAAGGATCATGCCTTTTATAGTGCAGAAAGCAAGTAAAAATAGGCAAGAAAATAGTTTTGAAATCAATTACAAAAGGTTTCCTTTTGATTAAGGGATTCTGATTTCAAACGGATAAAATAATTAAGGAAAGAGTTTGATCAAAATTTTTTCCAAAGTAGCACAAGAAGGGTAAATACATAGAAGTTTATTTAAGGCAAAAGTCCAGTGGTACACGATTTGTGCAAATAAGGACAGGCAATCATTCAACAGCTAGTAAAATCAGAATTGAGTTTTGGTATGAATGAATCCAACCAGAAAAGGTGAAGAAAGGTTTAATTAAAGGAAATCAGTAACAATCTATCGAACCTTATTAAAAGGAATTCTGAATCAATCACAAGTAGGCAAAAAATCTTTTTTGAAAGGAGAATTCATCATATATAAAGTGTACAAACATGTGAATCAAGAAAGAACCGACGTGCTAATTAGAAAAGCCTAGCATAGAAAAGTTCAGAGTCACAAACAAAGAGACTCAAATTGAATATATAGACTCAGACTTAATTTGAGAGAGTCCAGGGTTCCATAACAGAACCCTAGTCTACACAAAAGATTAAACTCTTCAAAAACCCCAAACCCTAGGGTTTCCAACTCGAGTAAGATGCAGAGACGAGAAGTCAAGTAATCGAAACAGGCTCAAAGGTCTCTTTCAGAGAATCATGTGAAAGCAAACAGATAAAATAGCAGGTTCAAGGCAAATAGAATAAAGAACTAATTTGAAGCATCGAGAACACGTTTTGAGAAAAGCTTGGAACTTAAACAAGTTCAGAACAGAAAAAGAAGCAGTATAACTCTTAGGAAAACAGTAGAGAGAACTCAAACAAAGTTCAGTAGAAGCAAACAAAAACAGAACTCAGTAGAAAATACATACAGTAGAAGAACACAAAATACTGGAAAAGTATAGCAAAAGAACATATAGGAAAATACAACAAGATGAAAATGTGAGCATGGCATAGAAGCACAGTAGAACACAAAGCACAGAAGAATCATGTATAGTAGAAACAAAGCAAAAGAAAAATACATGTGTGGTATAAAAGAAACCATATGAACATAGTATAGACAAATACACATAAAGAAAAGAATAAAAAAACATTTTGAAACTTTTTCAGAAACCCTAAATCGAAGAGAAGTAATTTTTGAAAGAAAATTGGGAAAACGTTTAAGAACTCAAGTAGAGCACAGACATATGCCAGATCTTAAAAATAATCAGAGAGAACCTCGAGTAGCTGGGGTTTTCGAGAAACCCTAGAATAAGAAAGGCTTAGAAACGTCCGAACCTGAGTCGGATGAGTTAGAACCAGGCTTGAAATGCTTTGAATGTGTCGGAGCACAGCCGGAGAGGCTATGGAACCTTGAATCGGGGAAGATCTGAATGGACACCATCGAGGTCAGACCTCGAAACTTTGAGAACTAAGCGTTTAAGGGCGTAGGGAGGTGAGTATAGGCTATCCATGGCCTGAGAAGCCATGGATTCCGATGAGATTGTGGTCAGAGAGGATGAGAGAGGCTAGGGTTTTGTGGAACCTTCAAGAGAGTTTGAGAAAGGAAAGGAATTCAGGGGCGGTTGATAGAGAGAAATGAGGGGATTAGGGTAGGTTTAGGTGAATTAAAAAGGCAAGGAATGATCGTGGCCGTTGATCAAAATGATCAACGGCCTAGATTGAAAGAAGGGCCAGACTGGTTAATTGGTTGGGTCGGGGGTCGAGTTAAAATTGAAATTGGAGGGTCGATTTTGGCTATAATTAAAATAAAGATGGGCTAGATTTTAAATAGCCAGTTTTTTCCTTTTTATTTTATGAAAATAGTAAAAATGATTTGAAAGCAAATTAAAGTACTGGATCAGTTAATAATACGTAAATATTAATTTAAAAAATATTGGAACCAATTTCATAATTATAAAATTTTGTTAAATCTTAAAGTAGGCTAAAATGCAATTATACGCAATATAGCTTTTAAAATACCAAATAGATTTATAAAAATATATAAAAATTACCTTAACTACATCTTGGCATATATATGGGAATAAAATAAATTATTCACCAAAATTAATGATTTTAGAAATAATTATTGATTTTTATACTGCTATAATGGATAATAAATTGATTTAAAAATTTTTAAAAATTAGAAAAAATACTAAAATACTTGGGTATACTTATATATGCATATATATATTACTTTGAAAGTATTTTGCATATATAAAAAATATAAAGAGAAAAATTGGGTGTCAACACATTCAATAAAGAAATAACTTAGATTTTGTTGCAATATCTCATGAAATTTTCATAGTGAAAACTAGGGTAGAAAAATTTCGTGTGTTTGTTTGTTTTGGTGTCTGAACAGGTTTTTACCACAAGGCACGAGGTCTGAGATGACCAGAAGAAGAAGTCTCAATCCGAATAAAAGGAAAAAAAAATAAGGAAAGAAGTTGAACTCTAGGTATAGAAGTGGAGAAAAGATGTGGATTGCTCAAGATATGATTGAAGTCACAAGCTTTGCATGCCCCACCTTGATCCAAAAAACTAAAGAAGAATGAACCAGTGGTTGAAGCTAACGGGCATCAAGATTCAGATCAGAGTCTGTAGGAAGAACCATCCATGACTCAAGATCAAGTTTTAGAAGGTTTATAGATAGGAATCTTGTAACTCGTAATTGATAGAATTAGCTAGTTTATCTTTTCATTTTTCATTTTGGTGTAATAAGGAGCTCAGCAAGCAGAAATAGCAGCAACAATAGTGAAATTACAGTTTCTCGGTAGTCCCCAACTACAAAACTTCCAAAACTATACTGACCTGATTCCTTTATAGCCAATGATATGTAGGCAACCTCCGAACCAAGGTTCAGTTAGACTTTTTCCAAAAAAAATGCTTCCCATGAAGTTTCAAATGGGCAAAAATCGCTCGTAGTTGCTCATTTTATCTTTGCCTGAGAACTCTTCGTGTTTTCGACCAAAGAGGGGCGGCTGTGAGCATGTGATTTTTGCCCTATTCAAAATACTCCTACAAAATTAAAGAAATAGATTTTTTTTCCCAATTATTTGCACTTTTATAGGATGTTTGTAGGATTTTATTAATTGTTTGCATTTTGTGCACGTTTAATTTTTATTAAAATCATGAAAATGCCCCAAAAATGTCAAAAATATCATGCATTGCATATTAGACTTTGTGTTCATATTTTAGGATTAATTAGTTAATTGCTTTATCAAAATGAAAAAATCACAAAAAATTTGCTCATTTTTATATTTTAGCTTTTAATTTTAGATTTGTAATTTTCTATTCATTAATTGAGGATTAAGTAATTTTGGTAAATATCATAAATATATAATTCATTTAATTTTACAAATTAGATTAATTTAGGATTTTAATTAATTAGAGAAAAAGAAAAAGGAAAAAAAATTAGGAAAATGCATTTGACGTTGATATATTGGGCCAAATTTTAATTAGCCCAATCAATTTCATCCCCAATTCCGCCATAGCCTAATGCAATACCCGGTCCAATACCCTTAGCCCCAAAACTACCTTGTTTCCTTGTCTTTCAATCATAGCCGTTGGATTCTTTTGATCCAACGGCTCAGAACTGGTCACTCAATTCCCATAAAACTGGCTGAATTAGACCATAACCCCTCTCTCATTTCATCTCTCAAGCTCTCAGACCATAAACCCTAGCCATCCTAGTATTCCCTCGCCGGCTCCGCCTCTCTCCCCCACCCGAAAATCATATTACGGTGGTCGAGCTTCACCAAAATACCCCAAATTCATCCTCTATACTCTCCACCATCTTCCAAATACTAATCTCTCGTTAATTTCTCCCAAATCATCACCCAAATCCTTCAATTTCAAATCTGGAATTCACACCCAAACCCTAAATCGACCAAACCACCCCAAAATTACAACATGCAATCCTCATCCCCCTTCTTTCCAAAAAAAAAAAAAAAAGCAGACCCTAATTTCTTCTTCCTTTTTTGTTTTTCGTGCAATTCCGACTCGTTTTGACCTAGAGCTTATGTTAATAGATTGCTCTCAACAATAGCAATCGATTGACGATAATTTTGAGTCATTCCAAGATCATCGGATTCGAATAGGTTCGCTGAATTCCAACCATAATTCATCGGTTCCATTCAAGTTCTTTATCATTACTTTTTCTGAGTTAAAACAGGGTAAAATCTCATCTCCCCCCTTTTAAGTAAAAATTTGATTTCACCAATGATATTCCCATTTTTTTACTGATTGTATTTTCATAATTAGCTCTGTTTGCATGATAAGTAGATCTTAGTTTAATTTTAATCAGTATTTAGTTCATTTGTTAGCATGTTTAGGTTAATTACAATATGTCTTAGGTTAGTTGAATTGAATTGAATTGTTAGTTGGTAGGTTTTTGCTAGATTAGTTTGTACAATTTTACTCTGATTTTTGGGTTCTGATTTGGCCAATGAAGGCATGATCAGTCAATGCCTAAGTTGTATTGCGCTTGGGCCTAGCTTGGGCCATCTGGCCATGACTTGGGCCTGTCTTGCGCCATTTGGCCATGAAATTTGGCCCAGACCTACGAGAAAAGTTCTAGAAATGTACCAGCTGTCCAGAATTTATTTGAAAAGATGTTGAAAAATGGACAGTTGTACAATATTCTCTGTCACAACATGCTATACTATCAAAAATATTAGGGTAGAATATTCTTTGGATGCTATTTTGGATATACACTATAAAAAAAAGCCATTTCTCACACACACACTCATCATCATACAGACCTGAAAATCCTCTGAAACAAAAATCCAGCTTCCAGTTTTCATATTTTTCTTTCTTTTACAAGTTATAAGCTGATATTGAAGTTGTTGTTGATATATACTGTTGTTTTCTTGGGATGCTGAACTACCTGTTTTTACTTAGCACTTTGGAATCAAATTCTTAGCAACTAGGTACACATTTTTATCCTATGCTTAGGTATTTATAGATCTGATGATAAAGATAAATGCAAGTTGTTTTCTGTGAATGATGTGTGCTTATGTTTCCTTTTATAATGTGATTCATCCACCTAAATACCATAGTATAGGAGCTTTTCTTTGAAATATGTGACTATTTGTTCATCTAGCTTTCTTATACCATGAGGATATGTCTTCTTGTGTGTGTGTTGAAAACAACACTAGCCATCTATTTATTTCAACTTGTATACAATATTTTTTTTGTTCATTCTTGCATTGGTTATTTGAGTTTGTTAGGCAGTGCAGTAGGTCCATGTGTTTGAAGCCTTTTTTGTTTATGAATCTGACCTTTAACATGGTCAGATCCATGAATTACACTGCTTCGTTTGTTCATTCTTGCATTTGTTATTTAGTTTGTTAGGCAGTATAGTAGGTCCATGTGTTTGAAGCCTTGTTTGTTTATGAGTCTGACCTTTAACATGGTCAGATCCATGAATTACACTGCTTCTTTTGCCCATTCTTGCATTGGTTATTTGAGTTTAGTTTGATAATACAGTAGGTCCGTGTATTTGAAGCCACTTTTGTGAATTTGACCTTTCACATGGTTAGATCAATTAATTTCTAAGATGAAACAAAATATGTTGGTCAACTGACATGGAAAGGCTGGAATGTTTGCTGGAAGGTCGCTGCTAGAATTTCACTTATGGTTGTTGTCACACCTCCGTTTTACTACCCCGAGAGGAGTATAAGGGAGTTTTTTCCATTTTAAGTGACAATTGAAATAAGATTAGTTATATTAAATCAGAGTCGTCATTTGGGATAATTTATGGTGTCCCGAGTCACCGGTTTAAAATCACGAATCGAGGAAGTTTGACTCTTATTTATGGTCTGCGAACACAGAAATCCAAGCAAGAAATTATATTAACCCAGGAGAAGGTGTTAGGCATTACCGAGTTCCGTAGTTTTAGCACGGTCGCTTTGATCATATTCTTCCATTATTCTAATGATGTCCATTATTCTTTCTAAATTGGAGATTATTGTGAGGCTTAGGAGTTATACATTCTTCTGACTTAGCACCACCCATGGCCTATTCCTATTCATTGCCAAGAAAGAAACAACTCCGATTTTTCATCTACCCAATTAAAAGTATTTATTCAAAAATCAAGACTAGACGATATACATCACAACCGAAATAAAAACTAATTAAAACAGTTTAAACGAAAACTAAGACATGCTACTCAAACAACGTAGAATCACAAATCAACTAACACACACATCAAGCTATCATAACACAATGAAATGAGAATAAAAATTGAAAAATGGAACTTTTATTGGTGAACAACGTTGAAAATTACAAATCAATCGGACTAAATAGAGCAACAATTCTTAGACCGAAACCTCGAATCGACACCGAAAAACTTGAAACCAAAACAACCTCAACCCCGTCGGTGTAGTCGGTTCTAGCGGTGCATTTAAACCATTAAATTTGCACTTACTACTACTACTATTACCCTTGGCCACTACAAACAACGATTTCCTACAACCGACAGAAGAACTAGCAAAAGACGAATTCTTGAATGTAAACGGATTGATGACAACAAAGTAGTCTTCACCGTAAAAGTAATGATTGGTGAAGAGAAATTTTGGAATAGGAGAGGCCACCGATTTTGCAAATAGCTTCAACCCCACCTGGTCATTAATAGCTACTTCACCTTTTAAAGCTATTATATGTAAGTCTAATTACATTTGAGAAACAACGAATAGACCTAATACTGGATTACATCACATTAAAGGGCTAAAAATGGTGTATCTCAATGGAAGAAGCTGTCAATTTCTCTTTATTTTTTTAGGAATTAGGCTCTTCAATTTTGGTGCCAATTCAGGGCTGTTTCAGACTGGTTTTGCAGTTGATTTTCGCTGGAAAAACGAGCTATTTTTCAACTCGTTTTTGAACTATTTCTGGAGGAGATTTTGTACTGGAGTTTGCATGTTTTAGATCTAGTTTTGCTGGTGGCAAACATGGGCTGTTCGGGTGAGGTTTGGAGTGATTTTTCAGTTGGAATCGGGGTTTCTTGGGGCTGCTTTAGGGTAGCATTTGCGGCTGGTTTCCGGCAACATAACAGCTGTCACACCTCCTTTCGGCACTACCGCATCTCGCGAAGGGTGTAGTAAAGGGAGTTTTTCCAATTAAAGGACAATCGAAACGGAATTCATTTATTAAGAGATTCAGAGTCGCCACTTGGGAGATTTATGGTGTCCCAAGTCACCGATTCAGAGTCGCTCAACTGTCATATTTGGCTTATATATCTGATTTATAACATGCTTTAACTTATGTGCAAATTTTAACCTTTAACCGCTTTTAATTATTTTTAAGGAATTGAACGTCGTATAAAATATGTTTTTGGATCACGTCACATGAAATGCACCCGGATCCTTGACACATTTTATTCAATATTTTGGGATTTGAATTTGGGTCGCATGAAATGCACACCCGAGTTTAAGAAGATAAAATTATTAAAGACGCGCCCAAAGAGACTAACGTCTTATTATTTAGGGGAAGGCCGTGAAATTCGCTAAACAGCCCGTCCCGAAAGTTAAGTATTTTAATATATACATTTAACGAGGGCCCCGTAATTTGTGTATTTTATTTGGCGAGGCTCGTCTCATTCATTATTTAAAAAAAAAAGGATAAACCTAAAGTGACTATATTTTTTCTATTATGTTTGTCTCTAAAATAAAAGAGAAGAGTCCTATTTAATTACATGCTTGAAAAGTTCGGGCCTCTTATTAGTTATTAGATTGAGGTGAACGGAGGTTGCACTTGAGCTTGCATAAGGGAGATTGTTTCGTGCCTTATTCTATAAGCGAATTACTAAAACTGAAATTATAGATGGCATACGAGATTGACAAAGTATTAAAACGAACTAACCATTCTCTAACTAATTTAAACTAACTGTTTTGGATGATTGAGACTATTGGAAATAGTTAATATGCGATTTATGACTATTGATTATCTTGTTTGTTTGCCTATTGATAAATCCTAAGTTCTGCTACAAAGTAGAAGAAAAAGGCAGAAGGCATAATTGAGAATAAGTGATTACTAACTTTTGTTCATTCTGCAAATTACATAACTAACTGCATTAAATGTACAATTAATAAATACAGATTGTAATTTTTAAATAAAAGGAAAACAGTTCCAGTCAAGTATAAATTTCACAGTCCACATTCTTCATTAAGTCACAAAGATAGATTATTCAACTACCTATCATTTGACTATTACACTATAGCTACAACCTAAGTTCTTGACTACTCGAGCATTTTCTTTTCACTTTTAACAGCTACATCAAAGTGTGATTCGAAAGTGTACCTGGTAATAGAACAAGAGAAGAAGAAGAGGATCAGCAGCAGTAATAACGATACAGCAGTAGCAGACAACAACCAACACAGCAAGTTCAAACCAGGAGTGATTTAACGACCCCAAAAACCAAACAGAACCCACAGGAATGAACCACAGCAAATACCAAAACAAACCAGATGAACTCAAAGATACACTAGAGTTACTTAAGATCAGTTTTGGTGTATTTGAATCAGGAAAATGAAATCAATGAAGCAAGAGAGGCTTCAATGAAACACTGGGGTTTTCAGCTCTCAAATTTTTCAACTCTCAATTCTTAGAGTCCAAAAATCCTCCTAAGAAACTGATTTTCTTTTTAGCCTTTTTTCGAACCCCCCTAACTGATTTTTTAGGGCTAAAAGAAGACCTCACTAAGAAACTAATTTTTTAGCCTTCAAAAAACTCTACTTTTTTTAGCTCTCAATACTGAACCCCTTATTCTGTCCAAACTTCCAGCATTTTATAGCCCAAAACAGGCACTGCCAGTTCTTAAGAGCACTCACCCTATTAGAAAAATATTTTTGCCCATAATATTCTCTTACCCCCCCACTACCAAGTGTCTTGTATCATTTTTAATTCATTTGTCCCCCGCTACCATTTGTCTACTCATTAATTAAATCAAAGGTCATGGGCACTATATTTAATTACTTCCCAACACCATTATGTCTTGTTCCCCACTATATATTAAATAATGCCTTATTTTACTATTATTAGTGCTTAGTGGACAGAGCACTCAACATAAATAAATATTCAAGTTTTCAATTCTCGTATTACCCCTGAAATTACTGAAATTCCTATTCTACCCCGTCCCCTTTCAATCTGTACCAAAACATATCGGCTATAACCAAATTCCTAATTAAACACTAAATCACTACAGTTATAACTAATTCAAGCCTAACAATTAACTAATTAAACACATGAAACTAATTTTCAATCAACAACAAATAAGGCAACATGGTCGGATTCACACAAGAAACAAACTTGACAGAACAAACAAGTACATTCAAATCACTAAAATCAATCATCAATTGAACTTCAAATTAAATCCAACAACACTAAAACCAAGATGAAGGATTCAATGATTCTGAGCAAATCATGATTCTAAATTTAAACTTAGACAAAAGATGAATGAGCGTCGTAGATTCACTTAATCAAAACAAACTAAACTTATATGCAAAACTTGATGAACAACAAAGGAAAGTAAAACTTAACAGACCACTACTAAATAATCACAAACAAACCAGAATCTCATTCATAGGCTCATATCAAAAACAAGTGAATAACCACCTACATACGAGTAGAGAACAAACAAAAATCGGTTCAAGCAAAACTTAGAGAAAATGCCAAATAAGGCCTCGAACAAATCTGGAAAAAAAAACTAACCGCGAGGCAATGTTATACTCAAAACACGATGAACCGTAGATGAACCTCGACATGGAAGCTTCGAAACTCGCCGGAAAAACAAAAATGAGAGGTATGGCTGTGTGTGTGCGTGTATGGTCGTTCATGGCTGGTCGTTCATGGTTGGTCGTTCATGTTGGTCAGCTGTCAGCGACGTGAGTGGTCGACGGGGCTGGTGGTCGACGAGTTGGGGATGACAATGACGAAGAAGAAGAAACAACGATGGTGGAGGGGTCGTTTGTGGCTGGACGTGAGGCTGTTTCGTCGAGCTGGAGACGAGGGACGACGAGCAGCTTGTGGTCGACTGGAAGGAGTGGTTGGTCGACGAAGAAGAAGGAGGGCAGCCATGGCTGGCTGGAGCTCGCTACTAGAGGGGTTGTTTGGAGAAGAGGAAGGTGATGTGGTGTTGGGTGGTTTAGGGTTTGGGTGATTAGGAAGGAATGAAAAATGAAAAAATAGGAGAGGGGTGTATGGTTTGGGCTATGGGCCAGCCGGGCCAGGTGGTTTTTGGGTTGGGTAAGGGGTGTTTTGGGCCTAATTTGTTTAATTTGAAAGATGGCTCAATTCGAATTTCCTTCTATTTTTGTTCTCTTTTCTTTTATTTGCTCCAAAATTAAACTTAAAGATCCTAAATTAAATTAATAAAACCAAAATTAACTTAAAATACTAATCAACTCCTAATAATAATTATCACACAAAATTAAACATCAATTAAAATAA
>MU784614.1:0-14675 GCA_026770625.1 Nicotiana glauca
GAACATAGCTTCAGTGAAGGTTCAGTGGCGGGGTCAGCCGGCCGAGGAGGCGACTTGGGAGACCGAGCAGGATATACGCAGCCAATACCCTCATCTTTTTGCTACCTTAGGTATGTTCTCTATGCTCGTTTGAGGACAAACGAATATTTAAGTGTAGGAGGATGTAATGACCCGGCCGGTTATTTTTGTAATTTATGCCCCGATCCCCCTTAACTGCTTCCCCTATGTTCATTTCTGCTATTTTGGTTTGCCGGGATGTTCGGTGTTAGGATTCGGAGTTTTTTGGGACACTTAGTCCCTAAATGAGAGCTTAAGAGTTGAAAAATGGTCCGCATTCGGAACAGTATGAAGACGACCTCGGAATGGAGATCCGATAGTTCCGTTAGCTCCGTTAGGTGATTTCGGGGTTGGGAGCGTGTTCGAAATGTATTTTGGGGGTTCGTAGCTCATTTAGGCTTGAAATGCCGAAGTTTGAATTTTTGAAATTTCTGGTCCGATAGTGAGTTTTTGATCCGAGGGTCGAATTGGAATTCCGGAAGATTGCTGTAGCTCCGTCATGTCATTTGGAATGTGTGTGCAAAATTTCAGGTCATTCAGGCGAGGTTTGGGTAGGTTTTTGACCGAAAGTGTGTTTGGTTGGAATTTGAAGTTCTTAGGCTTGAATCTTTGCTTAATTCGTGTTTCCAGCATTGTTTTAGGCGATTTAAGGATTGGTACCAGTTTGAATGATATTATGGGATATATCCGTAGGTTTGGTTGAGGTCCCGGGGGCCTCGGGTGTGTTTTGGATACTCAACAGAGCATTTTTGTGTTGTTAAAAATTGCAGAAAAATTGAACACAGCTGTTACAGAGTTTTATTCTACACGATCGTGGCCTCCCTCACACATTCGCGTAGTGTAATCCTGGAAGTAGGCCAGTTTCTTAATCGCATTTGCATACCTTTGTCCGCGTTCATGAAACATCATTTATTCCCCCATCGCGTTCGCGTAAGTTTCTCCGCATTCGCGTACCTACGCCAGTCAGTTCATCGCGTTCCGAACGCTTGCACGCGTTCGCGTAGACCGGTTCTGGGCCTCAACATTTTTCCTTCATCGCGATTGCGTTATTGGCCACGCGTTCGCGTAGCTTAAAGTTCGAGGCCTTTGTGTTCGCGTCCTGCCCATCGCGATCGCAAGGGCATTTTTGACATTCCCATTTCTTTCTTCTCCGCGAACGCGAGCCAATCTCCACGTTCGCAATGCATTAAATGGCTGGGCAGTATTTATCATTTCAAAAATGAGATTTTGCCATTTTTATCAAAACTCAAGGTTTGGAGCTCGGATTTGAGAGCAATTTCAACGGTTTTTCAAGGGCAATTACTGGGTAATGATTCTCTACTCTCCTATGACTAAAACCCATTAATCTAATCGCGAATTTACCCTTAAATTTCATATTTTTGAATGAAAAGTGGGTAAAACTTCTTAGACCTAACTATGGAGTTTTGAGGGGGCATTTGACCTCCGATTTGGGAGATTTTTATATGGTTAGACTCGTGACAGTATGAGGGTTCTGAAAATGTGAAAATTATTCGATTCCGAGACGTTGGTTGGAGGGGCATTTTGGTTATTTTACCTATTTTCGCGCCC
Organism: Nicotiana glauca; assembly: GCA_026770625.1. Lineage (NCBI taxonomy): Eukaryota > Viridiplantae > Streptophyta > Magnoliopsida > Solanales > Solanaceae > Nicotiana > Nicotiana glauca. The sequence continues at coordinate 1,627 of MU784614.1, forward strand.
AGCTTTAAATTAAATAGAGGAATCAGTTGTTTGCAATGTTATTTACGATATGTAATTGAATTGATTAGATTTGGGCCATTTGGAGTCGGATACTTGTGGAAAAGGCGCGGTTTCTAGTGATATTGAGCCGGTTCGAGGTAAGTGGCTTGTCTAACCTTGTGTGGGGGACCTTTCCCCTTAGGACATGATCTTTGAATATTTGAATGCCTCGTACGTGAGGTGACGAGTGCGTACTTGAGCTAATTGTTGTAAACCCATTTCTACTTGAAGTATTTAAATTGAGATTTCCTATTACTTGTTCATTTTAGACTGTAAGTTTAAACCTGTGCTAGCTTAGAGAAGCATGTTTAGCTGACTTACTTGCTTAATTGTTTAACTGTATTCTTTTGTACTATGTGAAGCATGTTAGGATAGAAATTTCTATTATTTGTACTGATTTTAGTATTATTCTGAGATTATGAGTTGTTGTTGTGTGTTTAATTTGGGACTACGGGACGGCTTCTCGGGAAATCCCCCTGTACTTGATATATTCTGGATTGAGGGTGCGGGATACCAAGAGATCCCCGGCATTGGGATACCAAGAGATCCCCAGCTTACTTATTGAGGATACCAAGAGATCCTCGGGATACCAAGAGATCCCCAGTGTATATGATGAGGATACCAAGAGATCCTCGGGATACCAAGAGATCCCTGGTGCATATAATGAGGATACCAAGAGATCCTCGGGATACCAAGAGATCCCTGGCTATTATTCCTTGTTGAGAGCAGTATTCCTTGTATTGTTACCTTTGCTTTCTATTACTGTTCTTCCTTATTTATCTGGTTTAGATTCTCACTGTAGATTTTATTTAAACTGTTTTCGTTATCTTATTATTTATTATATTTTATCTTAGTAGGGCCCTGACCTTCCTCGTCACTACCATACTGATGTTAGGCTTGACACTTACTGAGTATCACTGTGGTGTACTCATGCCCTTCTACGCATGTTTTTTTTTGTCATGTGCAGATTACCCAGGTACCTCTACTCAAGCCCACTATCCTTTAGGCGAGGAGTTATACGGAGACTTCGAGGTATATCTGCCTCGTCCGCAGACCAGGAGTCTCTATTCTATTCCAGCTTTAGTATCTAGTTTATTCCTTTCTCTCAGTTGTTTAGATATTCTCGGGTTAGAGCAGCATACTATGTTTCCAATAGCCTGTGGTTCCTGTGAGTTTTCAGGTTTTGGGATTTAGTAGTAGACTTCCGCATTTCTTTTGGGTTGTATAGGCCGAGCGGCCTTATATGCAGTTATCATTTTAAATATGTTCAGTTTTAATCAATTATGCCGCAAATTATATTAAATTTCCGCATTGTTATGCTTACCTAGTTGTAGGAACTAGGTGCCATCACTGCATATTCATGGAGAGTGAACTGGGTCGTGATAGGTAAACAATAGCTTTGGAAGGATTTGGATAAGTGTATCTAACACACAAATGAATTCTTCCTTTCAGGCACTAAATCAAATTAATTACATATAGTTCAGAGTCTGAGTATTGCGTGGCTAAAATACGATCTGCTAGTGCTTACTATATATACTGGTGTACCTTATTTTCCAAGTGATATAAAAAACTTCCTCCATTTCACTTTTACTTGTTAAGTATTCTAAAAATAAATTTTGATTTTACTTTTTGCTTTTCATATATCAAGAGAAAATTTATTTGTTTTTCATGTTTTGCCCGTGTTATTAATTACTTATTCTAAATCATTTTTCAAATTTGTTATGATTATACACCAATTTAATACTCCATCCGTTCCAGTTTATGTAAACCTATTTCTTTTTTGGTCCGTTCAAAAAAGAATAACCCCTTTTAAATTTGGAAACAATTTAGCTTAAACTTCTAATTCTACCCTTAGAAACTTTTATAACCACACAAATACTCTGGATCCATTTTTGACTTGTTTAGGATCACAAATTAAAGTCTTTATTTTTTCTTAAACTGTATACCCGATCAAACAGGTTCACATAAATTGAAACAGAGAAAGTATGAGTATCATAGTAATTTATGTATTTATTTATTATTTCTTAAGGGACAATGGAACGTCCAAAGTGAATAAGTAAAGGGAGAATTGCACATAAGTACAACTCATACACACACATTGCAATTGAGTAGCCAACTTATAACTTTACAAATCTATAGCCCAAAGACAATAGACCCAAATCTGAAAAATCCAGCATTTTTGACGCAACCAACAGTTCTTGTGGTCAATGCTATTCAACATTCCTATTGTTAAGGAGAGCTTCTGTATTTATCTTCTGCCAACATAATTGTTTTACTATTAACATTATGAGATAATTAATAAAAATATATTTAAATATAAAAAGAGAAAGAAAAAAAGAAGAACTAGCAGCTTTTTTCCCTTTGTCAGAGGCAGAGAATTTGCTGGGTTTCAACTTTCAATTAAATAGTTATTAATAATATAGTATATGAATATAAAAGTAGAAGAACTCAATTAAATAATTAGCAAAATATACATTCAAATATAAACAAACAAATAAAATTAAATTTGGTAGCTTTTTGCTTTGTCAACGGTATAACAGATGGTAATTCCTTCTCATACACACATCATTGCAAGATTTCATATTTTTTGTATTTTTTCCTTTAATGGTGCCACTAATAGAGTTTAACCCAAAACAGAGAATTAGTTAAAAACAAACAAAGGATGTTGTCCAGCGCGAGAAAAGGTAAGAAAACATACAAAAATTTAATTTCGCCTTTCTACATTCTTATACACTGGTATATACATAATTATACAAAATTATACACACTTATACATATTTATCGACATGGTATAATAGTGTATAAGAGATGTTTACATACCCATATATACTATTATACAATATTATACATTGTTATATAAATGGATCCTATCAATGAAGCTTCACGATTTTCTTCTTCTTTCTTGAGCCTTTACTGAAATTTGACTTAAATCTAGCTCAAATCTGCTCTAAATCACTTCAAATTTAAGCTTTGAACTCCTCTTGATGTTTCCAATTAATTAGAACAACACCCAATCATGTTTTGAAGCAAACCCGATAACACCCATTTCAAAATTAATCTCAAATCTTAGATCTACGTGTGCTTTAAAACACAAAATCTCAGATATGGTTCAAACATAAAGCTCAGCCTTCAATGGAGTTTTTTTTTAATCAATCCAATTTTAAATTTGAGAAACTTGAGCTCCAATAATGGAGTTTTTATGATTATATACACTTGAACGAAGAGAATACTAAACGTAGTTGCAAGGATGAGGCAAATTTGTAACTGAACAACTTCAAATCTTGTTCAAAGATCAGCTTCGCTCTTGGAGTTGAAGTGCGCTTATTATATGATAAGACAGAATACACATAAAAGAGAGATATTAAGAAGCTTATGTGTGTTATGGACTGTGGAGGAACTGAATATCTAATAATGTGCTAAATAATGAAAAGATTCTTTCAGGTTATGTATAATCCGGGCCAAACAGTCGAAAAACTTCAAATCTGGACCATTTTCAATTAGACCGTTGGGTCAAGTGACATCAGACGTAATTCTTTCGTAAGTAAAAGTGAACGGGAGAAAGCACAGTCCTTTTCTAATTTCGGTAATGGGGACAAAGCCTGTAGTTACACGTACTCCACCTTAATTTTTGCACCTGTTCTTGAACTCCGAGCTCTACCCCTGTTAAATAACTGCAGAGACATCAGCATTTACATCAGCATGGATGAGTATCAAAAAGAGAATGCAAGGAAAATTATGGGAGAGTGATTAATACACAGTAGCAGGAGGAAAAAGAAGCTGATGCCGTGTGAACTTGGTTTATTCTGGATTTAGTATATATAGAAAAAGAAAAAGTAAGTGTGAAATAGAGAAAATTGGGGAGAGTGATTAATACGAGTTACCAAGAGGAAAAAGAAGTTGACGCCTTGTGAACTTCAGTTATCCTAAATAGTAGATATAGAAAAGCTCGTTGAAATATATGCTATTGATCATGAGTTTAGATATAGTATTTACTATACATCATTGTTTAATTACTTTTAATAAAAAATTAAATAGATTATATGTTTATATGTTTGCCGTTTACTTATATAGTAGATGAATTAGTATATAGAATTTTAACTGATACACAAATGATTAAATTATCGGTTCTTATCAGTGGTAAAGTTTAAATTCACAATCTAAGATTAAAATCAAACACAACATCGGAATACTTGTAGCACAAGATTATATCAAATTTATCTTGATTATGATAATTATATAGTTTTAACTTCTTGTGATATTATATTTTGTATGTATTAAGCGGATAAAATAAATACAAGTATTTTTATATTGACAATATAAATAAATTCTCTAACCCATTAAATTGACGTAGAGTGTTAATCTTGATATTATTATTATGAGTATTGTATATTATTTGTGGTTTTGATTTTTCAAAAGCTGAGATTCTTTTGTGGATACAATCTTTTGATAAGTTGGATGTTAAAATAATAATTAGTTAATAAAATCTATGTCTCAGTTTAGAGATTGATGATATCATCTCGCGGTCATGTATCTCTTATCCTTTGTATATAGCAGTTTGAGGTATAGCTGGGGCCTTGTTACCGGTACTGTCGTAGCACTCTTTTGTTTCTGTTATAGGCTTCGTACACATAATGTGGGTTGTATCTTGTTTTGAAAAAGTTAAATTAAAAGTGTTGTTATTGTATCACATGTTCCACTTCAAACTACAATTGTATAATGTACTGTTTTGGAAACTTGTTAATGATGTAACTAATGAAAATGAACTAGTGTTATTCACATGACCTCTTATTGTCTAGTTAATGAAATGTATCTTCTCTTTATTCATGGGTGTATTGGGTAGACGACATTTTGCAGGCTTGCTCGACCAAGACATCTCGATTGAGCGCCAGTCGCGCTCCCTGAGGTCAGGACGTGACAAGCTTGGTATCGGAGCCTAGGGTTTTAAAGTGTCCCAGGATGTCTCGGTGTCGTGTCTTGTAGAGTCCTTCTTATCAGTGTGTTGCCAGCTACATCTATAATTAGGATACTACTTGGGAATTTAGGAATGATACCCTTCATTGATGTTCTAGGTCGTGCAGTAGAGCTGATTGTAAGATTGTTCCTCCTTTAACTCGTGCATTGCTCTAATTTTCAGTACATGACGCTTAGGAAGAAAGAAAGAACTGGCCAAAGAGCCAATGCCACCCCAGGAGTGGCAGTTAATTCTATACCTAATGATGCGAGTGAGCACCCGAGGGGTGATTATGTCCCCCAAGCTACTACACCACCTCATTCTACTACTCCTGCTCAAACTACACCAAACCCTACTCCTACTGAGGGTGAAAATATTCTACCTCCATCCCCAACTTCCGGTCCCGATGTTTCTGATTGGGACCTTAGGGGAGCCATACAGACGTTGGCACAGATAGTGGCTTCACGGGCACATAGATCGAATGTTACACCTACTTCTTTCAGCCAGCAAGGGGATTCTGCTAGTTCTAGGGTGAACATGTTTTTTCAGTATTGATCTTTCAGTGTTTACGAGTACTAGTCCCGAGGAGGACTCCGAGGACTTTATTGCTGAGTTGCACAAGACTCTCTTAGTTATGTGTCCAACTAAGACAGAGGGAATGGAGTTGGCCTCCTACAACCTAAAAGAGGTGGCCTATTCTTGGTTTGAGATATGAGAGGAGTCCCGAGAGGAGGGGAGCCTTCCGGCGAAGTAGAGTGAGTTTGCCAATGCCTTCATTGATTTCTTGCCTGCTAAGACTAAGGTAGCCCATGTCGCCGAGTTTGAGAGCCAGAAACAAGGTAGCATGAGTGTGTGAGACTATCATATGAGGTTCTCATGCCTTTCCAAGTATGCCATCTACATGTTGCCCACTATGGAGGCTAGTGTTCGCCGATTTGAGTAGGGCCTCAGTCCGTTGGTTATTAATAAGGCCGCTACAGCTGCCTTGAATTCTGATATGAACTATGAAAAGATGGTCTTTTTCGCAAGCCATAGATACCCGTAAATTGAAGAATAGAATGGAGCGAGAGGGTAGCATTAAGGCCCGGTTAGCGGGCAACTTTAGTGTTACTTTTGGTGGTGGTGGTGGTAAGGTCGTCAAGGCCATCCCAGTCCTTTCCTTAGTCTTCAGTCAATGCACAACCATCAAGGCCCAATCAGCTGTAGTGGAGCCGTTTCAGGCCCAACCAGGGCAACAGGAGATCCTACCAGCAAGGTCAGCTTGGATGGAGATTCCATCAGTAGCTGAGGCCCCCATGCCCTAGGTGTACGAAGCTGCATTTTAGGGCTTAGTTTTTGGACCAACCCATATGTTACGGGTATGGTATGAAGGGTGACATTCAAAAGGATTGTTATTGGTCCCGCCAGATCATGGGCAGGGTGCAGACAGCCAGCCAGATCTGCAGCTACTACATCCTCAGCACCTCCTCCTGCTGGAGGCACTCCAGCACCCGCAGGGCGTGGTGCAGCTAGGGGTGGTGCACAGTGTTCGGGAGGACCCAACCTTTTCTATACTATGATGGGTTGCCAGAGTTCAGAGGCATCTCCAGATGTTTTCAAAGGTATATTGACTGTCCAATCTCATGATGTATATGCCCTTATTGATATGGATTCAACTTTGTCATATGCTAATCCTTTTGTTGCTATGGGATTTAGGATAGCACCGGAACAACTTCACGGGTTGTTCTCTGTATCTACTCCAGTTGGTGAGTCTATTATGGTCGCACGAGTTTATAGGGATTGTGTTTTCATGGTTCTTGGTCAGGACACCATGGCCGATCTCATTGAGTTGGGGATGGTTGATTTTGACGTAATAATAGGGATGTACTGACTTTATTCATGTTTTTCCAAGCTTGATCGTCGAACTAGAACCATTAGGTTTGAATTTCCAAATGATCCGGTTACTGAATGGACGGGGGATGATGTGGTTCCGAAGGGTAGGTTTATTTCTTAACTTAAGGCCACGAAGATAATCTGTATTTACCATTTGGTCCGAGTTACAGACACCGATGCTGAGGCACCTACATTTGAGTCCATACCAGTTGTGAATAAATTTTTGGATGGCTTTCCTGATGAGCTCCCTGGGATTCCTCCAGATAGAGAGATTGATTCTGGGATTGATGTGATGCCAGACACAGCCTATATCTATTCCACCCTACAGCATGGCACCGACAGAATTGAAGGAGCTAAAAGAGCTACTAAAAGATTTGTTAGAGAAAGGTTTTATTCGGTTGAGTGTGTCGCCTTAGGGTGCACCGGTTCTCCTTGTAAGGAAGAAGAATGGGTCACTGAGAACGTGTATTGGCTATCGACAGCTCAACAAGGCCACGACCAAAAATAAGTACCCACTGCCAAGAATAGGTGACTTCTTTGACCAATTGCAGGGTGCTAAGTATTTCTCCAAGATTGATTTATGATCCGGGTATTGCCAACTGAAGATCAGGGAGAAAGATATTCCGAAAATAACTTTCAGAACCCGTTATGGGAACTTTGAATTTCTGGAAATATCTTTTGGGCTAACAAATGCCCCGGTATCTTTCATGGATCTTATGAATCGAGTCTTCAAGACTTCTCTTGACTCCTTCGTGATAATATTCATTGACAATATTCTTGTATATTCATGAGGCGGTTCTGCATACTATATATCAGCACCAGTTGTATGCAAAGTTTTTGAAATGTGAATTTTTTCTTGACTTTGGAACATTCTTGGGTCATTTTATCTCCACATAAGGAATTAAGTTTGATCCCCAGAAGATTACAGCTGTGAAGAATTGGCCTAGACCTATAACCCTAATAGAGATTCGTAGTTTCTTTAGCTTAGCTGGATATTACATGAAATTTGTGGAGGGGTTCTCTACTCTTGATACTCCGTTGACTAAATTGACGCAGAAGGTGGTTAAGTTCCAATGGTCCGATTCTTGTGAAAAGAGCATTCAAGAATTGAAATCAAGATTGATTGTGACACCGGTATTAACCCTACCAGAGGGTACATATGGGCGTGTGGTATATTGTGATGCTTCAAGGATCAGACTTAGGTGTGTATTGATGCAACATGGCAAGGTGATCGTTTATGCTTCTAGGAAACTCAAGAATCATGAGAAAAACTATCCAACACATGACATAGAGCTTGCGGTGGTGGTTTTTGCGTTGAAGATTTGGCGTCATTATCTGTATAGGGTCCATGTGGATATATCACGAACCATAAGAGCCTTTAATGTATTTTCAAGAAGAGGGAATTGAATTAAAGGCATAGATGGCTTGAGTTACTCAAAGACTATGACATTGTTATCCTATATCATCTAGGGAAGGCTAATGTTGTGGGGGATGCACTTAGTCGGAAATCTATGGGTAGTTTGGCTCACTTAGAGGTATATCAAAGACTATTGACCACAGAGGTTCATCGGTTTTCTAGTTTGGAAGTTCGTCTTGCGGAATCTAGAAAAGGAGGGGTGATTATGCAAAATAAGGCTAAATCATCGCTTGTTATGGAGGTCAAGACCAACACATTTCCCCGGAGAACCGGTAAATACTTCTGCTACGAAAAAGGGTTATGATAGGAAACGCTCAATTTTTTGCGCTCTTGCTACGAGTAAGCGATCCTTTTCGGATAATTCGTCCAATCCAAAGATAGTTATAATGTTCTAAAGTTCTTTGTAACGAGAAGTAATACAATGATCATTGTTGGTACAATTGAAGGAGGGGATTGATAAGTGTAATACCATGGCTTTTTCTCTTGGCATGGATGATGGTACACTAAGGTACCAAGGGAGACTATATGTTCCAAATGTGGATGGTCTCTGGGAAATAATCATGATTGATGCCCACGCTTCTAGATATTCCGTGCACCCAGGCTCTACAAAGATGTACCACGATTCTAAAGAAGTCCACTAGTGGAAGAATATGAAAAGGGATGTGGCAGACTTTGTGGCAAGATGTCCAAATTGTCAGCAAGTCAAGGTAGAACACCAAAGGCCCGGTGGGTTGGGCATAGAACATAGAAATTCAAATGTGGAAGTGGGAGATGATCAATATGTACTTTGCTGTATGAATACCTTGCACACCTTGCAAATTTGACTCGATTTAGGTGATTATGGATCGACTTATGAAATTAGCACACTTCTTACATGTTAAGGCTACCAAACCGGCAAAATAGTATGCTCAGCTGTATATCTAGGAAATAGTCAGGTTGCAATGCACTTCAATTTCTATTATCTGAGATCAAATGGAACAGTTCACGGCTAAGTTTTGAAAGAAATTTCAGCAAGATTTGGGTATTTAGGTGAATCTTAGTACCGCCTATGACCCATAGATCGATGAGAAAGCAGGGCGAACCATCCAGATGTTGGAGGATATGTTGCACGCTTGTGTTCTCGACTTCAAGGTTAGCCGGGATGATTAATTGCCGCTCATAGAATTTGCCTACAATAACAGTTATCATGCTAGAATTCAGATGGCACCGAGGCTCTATATGGTAGGAGATATAGATCTCCCATTGGGTGGTTTGAGATTAGTGAAGCAGAATTGATAGGACCAGAGCTCGTGCATCAAGCTATGGAGAAGGTTAATGTCATTAAGGATCAATTGAAAACTGCTCAGAGTTGCTAGAAGTCCTATTCGGATGTTCATCATAGGGATTTGGAGTTAAAAGAGGATGACCGTGTATTCTTGAAGGTTTCCCCCATGAAGGGTATAATGCGGTTTGGTAAGAAAGGGAAATTGATTCCGAGGTATGTGGGCGTACAAAATCATTCATAGGGTTGGTCAGGTGGCTTACAAACTTGAGCTACCACCAGAGATGCTGTTGGCACCCCTGGTATTTCATGTATCTATGTTGAAGAAGGTAGTTAGAGAACTGACACTCATTGTTCCGGTTGAGACTATTGAGGTTAATGAGGAATTGGATTTTGAAGAAATTTTAGTTGCCATTCTTGATAGGCAAGTTCAAAAGTTGAGAAATAAAGAGATTGCGTCCATAAAAGTGCTATGGCAAAACCAACAGGTTGAAGAGGCCACTTGGGAGTTCGAGGAAGAGATGAAGAGGAATTACCCTCATTTGTTTGAATGACTATGTAGTTAGGTAGCCGCGTTCTATGGAGATGTCAAGAGTTTACCTTATACGAATTATATTTCACTTGTACAATTTATGTTAAGGACATTTCTTTTGGCAATATAATGTTTATGACATTGTGGTCGATGTTGCCTCCATGTTTGTGTTACATCGTTGTGTTATGGTTATGTTATTAGAAGTGGTGTATGTGATTCTCTGCCAGGTGGATAGATCTAGTTCTAGGGGAGACTCTGGCAAAACTTTTGGAAAATTTAGGAGTTAGTAAAAAATTTAGAACTACTGGTGTGTGAAACAATAATTGGGTCATATTGGTTTTTAATAGTTGATTTTGACCCTCATTTGAGGACGAATGATCTTAAGTGAGGAAAGATGTAAGGCCTCGTAAAATTTTACCTAGAACTCGAGGTTTCGCTATGCCAAGGTAGGCTTATGTGTTTGAGGATTGCAGAAACATTATTGCATAATAGGGCATTTCTGTGGTCCATTATGCGACTGGAGAACTACTCCGCGGACTGCAGGTCTGCTGCGGAGTGAATCAAAAAAATTGCCAATTTTGAAGGTCGTTTTGTGATAAAATATGTGACCACATAGTGGTTTTGTTGGCCGCACATCCATCATAGGCCTAGTAGGAGAAAACTTTGGGAGGAGGTTCTGTAGTGCGTTATACGACCACAGAATTGATCAGCGGACCACAGATCAGCCGTAGACCTAACCCGAGCATCCTAGTTTTTGGAATCACTTCTACGGCCCATTTTACAAACCTCATACCTATTATGCGGTCAATTATGTGACCACAGAGCTATTCAAAGAGTCCATTTTCTGGTATTATAACCCCACCCTATTTCGATATATAGATGTTAAGGACCATTTGTATAGAGAAAATTTGGTATTTCCAGAGAGAGGAAGTGCCATAGAGTGAGAGTAGAAGTCCCAAAGCTAATTTTTCATCAATCCTATCGAAAGTTGGAGAATTCATAAGAAAACTCAGAAGGTATTCATCTAAGAGGTAAGGTTCCATACCCTAGTTTCAATTTTCAGTTTGGGGGTAGTAGATGGTTAATGGGGAGTGTGATTCTTGGGTATGAGAGTGCTATTTATACATGCCTGTACTATCAAGGTTTGTGGGAAGGTTGTTGAGCTTAAATGGGTAGACTTTGGGTTGTGGGATGAAGGAACCCACCATAGGAGGACCTTGCGATCATAATGTCCACCCAGTGTTTGTTAAAATGCTCAAATGATCTGAACCCATGACTTTTTCCTAATTTGTGTTTAAATTTATTATGTTTTCAAATAGATCGAAGTTTCTAACATTTCTGGAACCTTGTAGTAATTCAAGAAAGCTCGAACAAGGTATGTTGGCTAAACCTTTCTCTTAGAATTGAATCCCACAATGGTCTTGTAGGTCCCGAGTTGTTCATTATAAATTTGACTATTCCTTAGCATTATGTCGAAAGTTATATGTTTAAAACATGTTCTGAATGCTCTTATCTTATTATGTTATCCTTCGGTAACGTGATCTAAGTATGGGATGTGCATTAATATGTTATGACTTCAATTCGTGTTTCAAATTAATGCTATAATGTCAAATTGTGTAAGAAATCTGAATGTGCCTAAGACTTTATTTGCTCATATGTGTATTTATAATCTTGCATATAAATGCCTTGTTATTGATAATACATGATGATGTTTGAAAGTGAAAGAAGTGAGCATGAGATATGAAATACGGCCAACATGCCAAGAATGATGTTACATTTTGGGCCACTAGTGCCAATGAAATGAAGAGAAGTGTAAAAGATATTTAAATGAGCTATAAATCCTTTAAATAATAAATTCTTTGGGAGTATCCTTAGTCACCGAGGAAGGGTAGGTTGAAATAACCTAACCCCAAAACTACACGTACTGGTGTAGGAGTGAGGGGTAAAATCCCCTTGTGAGGTGGTGAGAGTTTTCCCCGAATAGGGAATGATATTGATGTGTTGAGATAATTCCCCTTAAATGGGATGAGATGATTGCTAGCAAAACGTGAGGTGACGTCGGCCCACACGGCATTGTGGTGAGACAACTTAGCCGATCGGGTTGAGATCATACGCCATGCCACGCATATGGTGGTATAGTGAGTGGATATCTCGAGGTGAGACAGCTTAGACGATCGGGCTGAGGTCAGACTCCGTGCTAAATGCACAATAATGTATCAGTACTAAAGATCTCCCAACTTAAAAGTATTGAAACTTACTTGAAATTTATTCTTTCTCCTAACTTGATACATTAATGTTGTTTGAGGCCCTCATTGATTCCATGTCTCTATCTCATTATACTGTTACTCGTTCTATTGAGGGAGTGTTTAATTTTTATAGTAGTACTATTTTATAAGTACTAATGTACCTTTTGCTAGGGGCGCTGCATCATTAATGGATGCAGGCGGTTCCACAGGAAGTGCCATTGAGCAGTGATAGCAGTACACCCTCTCCTTAGCTAACTTGGTGGGCCCCACTCTATTTTGGGGTCTTGTATCTCTTGTCCTTTGTGCATAGCATTTTGAGGTATGGCTAGGGCCTTATTGTCGGCATTGTCCTAGCACTCTTTTGTTTATTTTAGAGGCTCCGTAGACATAGTGTGTGTTGTATCTTGTTTTGGGAAAGTTAAACTAAAAATGTTGTAGTTGTATCACATGTTCCATCTCAAACTACGATTGTATAGTGTACTATTTTGGAGATATGTCAATAATGTAACTAATAGAAATGAACTGTGTTTCTCACATGACCTCTTACTGTCTAGTTAATGAATGTATCTTCTCTTTATTCATGGGTGAATTAGATATACGGCATTGTACAGGCTTGCTCAATCGGGGTATCTTTGTTGAGCACCGGTCGCGCTCCCCGAGGTCGGGCGTGGAAATATCAGAAAAATAGTCAAGTTGCATGACACTCCAGTTTCTATCATTTTTTATCAGGC
>MU784614.1:28230-50872 GCA_026770625.1 Nicotiana glauca
CAACAATCACCCAAAAACGAGATTGAAGACTAGGGTATAGAACCTTACCTCTTTGATGAAGAACTTGTGATTGGGTTCTTCGATTCTTGAAGATTGATGCAAGATTGGATGATTTAAATGGTGAGTTCCCGCATTATCTCTATAAAATGCTCTCACCTCTCTCTAGAATGCTCAGAAAATCATCCCAAAATGAACCCCAAAGTATATATATTGAAAGGGGATCGGGTTATAAAAAGTGGAAAGTTAACCCTCCGAAGTCGGGTCTGCTGTAGTAGAACAGACCGCAGAATGAACATGCGGGCCGCAGAATACACCGCAGAATCGGCACCCAAAACTGGGCTACACTGGCCTAGTCTGCGACGGAAATGCGACCGTAGAGTGCTAAATGCGACAGGTTTTGCGGTCGCAGATTTGACACAGGTTCGCATTTTCCAGACTTTGGTAATTTGATCATACCTTTGTGTAGGAATGTCCAAATGAAGAACGGTTTGAAGCGTTGGAAACTAGACTCTGGGATCTTCAATTTGATAGGTTGTGGCTCACACAAATCCTTATATAACGGGAGATAGGATCGTCCAAAGTGAGGTCTTGTGCGCACTCATTTACAACTTTCGTCTTTTATGAAAGTTCCAACTTCAAAAGTTCCCGCTAGCCATCCGAAATCATCCCGAGGCCCCCGGGACCTCAACCAAAAATACAAATACATCCTATAACGTTATTCAAACTTGGTCCAATTATCAAAACACCTCGACTAACACCAAAATTATCGAATTACATTGAATTCAAGCCTAAGTTCCTTTTAAACTTCCAAAACGCGCATTCGATCAAAAACCCGACCGAACCACGCCCCGAATGACTTGAAATTTTGCACACATGTCCCAAATGACATGAAGGTGCTACAGCAACTTCCGGAGATCCGTTCCAACCCTCGGATCAAAATTTCACCTATCAACCGGAAATCGCCAAAATACTGGCTTTCGGCATTTCTAGCCTAGATGAGCTACGGACTTCCAAAATACATTCCGAACATGATCCTAACCCCAAAATAACCTAACGGAGCTAACGGAACCATCAAATTTCCATTCTGAGGCCGTCTTCATATAGTTCCGATTTCGGACCATTTTTCAACACTTAAGCTCTCATTTAGGGACTAAGTGTCCCAAAACAATCCGAATCCAAACACTGAACGTCCCGTCAAACAAAAATAGCATAAAAGAACTTAGAGGAAGCTATTAATAGGGGAACAGGGTGTAAATTCTAAAAATGACCGGCCGGGTCATTACAGTTGTGTCCCCTTCAATGGAATGTAATGCTATCGGTGTTAATATGATATATTTCTAATGGAAGGTTCTTTAGATATGCAAATGATTTCTAAATGACTACCCAATTTTTTCCAATAGTTGGGTAGTATTTCCTCTTTATGATTTTTCAAAATATAAAAAGAGTTGCACTTAAGAACAATCAATATATGCCAAATAAAACTCATTTATTCCTAAGCGATTCTATTAAACAAGATTTAACGCCTTGAGTCTTTGATATTTATTTCTACCAAATTCAAACCTACTTTACCAAGCAAAGGAAGAATTTAATGGCACTTGTTAATGTTTGCAACCACCAACAATAAATGAAGAATGAGAAGCAAATAAATATCAACCAACCATTATATATATATTCAATGTTAAATACCCATTTAGAGTCCACAACCTTAGTAGTTAAAGTTAGATACACATGCTAAAATACGAAAAGATGAGAATATTAAATATCATCAAGCTTACAAAGTGCAAGATTCTTCACCCAAAAGCTTCCAACAGAGAGGAATATTCAAGCTTTGAATTGTAGCTCAAAAACCAGACAAGATGCCCCCACAAAACCCCAATAAATCTATTTATAGTGGGTCAAAACTCAGGACAAAAATCGGACGAAAATACCCTTTCAGGTTAAATATGCGACCACATATATGTCGCATAACAGACATGCGGTCCACATTCTCGATATCGCCATCACATCTTCAAACCCTAGTTTCCAGGCCTTTATCGCATTCACATTCTGCGGTCCGCATTGTAGATATGTGATCGCATTTTGCATCGCATTTTCTACCTTCAACAACTTTCATAATGAGTTTTTGGTCCATTATGCGACCCGCAAACCTGTTATGCGATCGCAGACTGGAGCGAATTTATTGCACTGGACTTTGGCCAACAAACTATTGTGGTTTGCGATCCCTTGAGCATTATGTGGCCCGCATGTTGTATTTGCGATCCGCATTTCCACATTTGCGATGCATTTTGCTCTTTTCTTGTCTTTTTGTGGCTTTTTGATTTCATTTCCATGCTCTTAGGTCCTTAAACCTCATACACTGCAAAAACACTAAAATTACATAACTATAAAAGATAATTGCATTTAAAACAAGCTAAAATCTAAGCAATTTGTATTAAATGTGCCGAAATTCTCCGGAACATCACTTATAGACTTGAGTTACCACCAAAGATGTCATTGGTGAACCCGGTGTTTCGTGTATCTATATTGAAGAAGGTAATTAGAGACCCGACACTCATTGTTCTGGTTGAGACTATTGAGGTTAGGGAAGAATTGACTTATGAAGAGATTCCAATTGCCATTCTTGATAGGAAAGTCTAAAAGTTGAGAAATAAAGAAATTGCCTCTGTGAAAGTGCTATGGCAAAACTAACAGGTTGAAGAGACCACCTGGGAGGCCGAGGAAGAGATGAAGAAGAAGTACCCTCATTTTTTGAATAACTATGATTTTTTTTCTATGAAATTACTTTATATGAATAATGTTTCCCTTGTACAGTTTACGTTTAGGATGTTCCTTTTGGTAATATAAGGTTTATGATGCCATGGTCGATGTTGTTTTCATGTTGTGATTCATCGTTGTGTTGTGGTTATGCGACTGCATTTGGAGAGTTGAAAGCACTTTTTTTTGCAAAACATAGCATTTTTGCGGTCAACTATGCAACTGTAAAACCCCTTCGCGGACCGCAGGTTGTTCACAGAATGTAATAGGGTGTAAGCTAATATTGAAGATCATTATACGGTCCATTATGAAACTACATAATTATTTTGCGGGCTGCATTTCCATCGCAGAGTTAGCACAAAGAGTTTCATTGGGTAACTATGTGGTCCATTTTGTAGTCGCATAACTAGTCTGTGGACCGCAGACCTGGCTGCAGACTTGTCAGGCAGCCCAGTTTTTGGAGGTCGATTTCATGGTCCATTATGTGGACTGCATACCTATTTTGTGGTCCACTTTGCGATTGCAGAGTTGAGTTCGGAGGGCTCATTTTCTATTTTTATAACCCGACCCAATTTTGATAAATAGACTTAAGGGGTCATTTTTTAAAGGGAATTCTAATATTTTAAGACAGAGGGGAGGAACTAGAGAGATATGGAGGAGCTCCAACACTTCCCACTTCAATTCCTTGCTCAAGCCTTGGAGAATTTAGTAAGAAACCTTCCAAAATTGCCTACTAAAGAGGTAAGGTTCTATCCCTAGCCTTCAATTTCAAAATTTGGGTTGGGAATACGTAATGGGAAAATAGTATTTAAAATAAGAGTTGGTTAATGATGCATGCATGTGCCAATGAAGGTGGTAGGGAGATTGTGGAGTATACATGGGTGACCTATTAAAGTGGGTATGGATTGTGGGGGTGAAGGAACATCACTATAGGACCCTATAGTCGAATATTCCTACCTAGTATTTGATGAAATGCTTAAATGAGCTGAACCCACGAATATCTTCCTAATTATGGTTCAATTTTGTTATGTATCTAAATAGATTGAAGTTGCTGGAATTTTTGGAACATTATAGTAATTTGTGGAAAGCTCAAAGTGAGGTATGTTGGCTAAACTTCTCCCCTAGAATCAAATCCCTCGGTGTTCTCGCAAGTTTCAAGTATGAAGGGCAAAGCTCTTATTTCTCCTGTTTCAACTTATTCCTTATAAATTTGACTATTTCGAATAATCTTGTATTAAAAGATATATATTAAAAATGTGTGCCAAATCCTCCTATCATATAATGTTTTCCTTTAGGAATGAATTTAAATGTGACCAATGTGTCAAAATATTATGATTTCAATCATGTTTCAATTGTACGTTATTATGCCAAATTGTGGAAGAAAACTCAATATGCATAAGACTCTTTTTGCCCATATATGAACTTAAAGTCGTGATTAAAAATGACCTTATTGTTAAAAATCCATAATGATGTTTGAAAGTGAAAGGAAGGAGTATGAAATATAAAATACAACTGATGTGCTAGAACGAAATTACACTTGTGGCTATTAGTGCCAACGAAATACAAAGATGTGTGAAATATTATGTAATGAGATTTAATTACTTTTTATAACAAATGTTTTGGGAGTATCATTTAGTCACCTAGAAAGTGTAGGCTGAATTAACCTAACCTCGAAACTACATGTGTCGGTGTATGAGTGATTGAGGGGTAAAATCCCCATATTGATGTGATGAGATTATTCCCCGTAATTGAGATGAGATTGATGTGATGAGATTATTTCTATTAATTGGGATGAGATAATTTCTATCAAAATTTGATGTCGTCCATATAACATTGTGATGAGACATATTAGCCGATCAGGTTGAGATCGGACGCCATATCGCGCACATGGTAGTGTTGTGATTGGATGTCTCTGGGTGATAGGGCTTAGCCGATCGGGCCGAGATCATACGGTGTATCAGTACTAAATATCTTACAACCTAAAACAATATTATTTACTTTAAATTTATCTTTCTCTTAAACTATGGATACTAGGCGATGTGCGTAATGACCCGTGCAGTGTTGTAGCTAACGTGTTAAGTATCCCACCCGGGAGTACGTTTGCAAGTATGAAATGAGGCTCTCATTGAATCCATGTTCTTTCTAATTGTACTGTTACTCATTCTATTGAGAGGGTGTTTAGTCTTACAGACTATTACTATTCCATATGTACTAACATCCCTTTTACCGGGGGAGTTACATGTTTAATGGATGCAGGCGATTCCACAACAGGTGACATCGATCTGTGATACCGCTACACCCTCTACCCAGCTAACTTGGTGAGCCCCAATTCATTTCGGGGTCTTGAATCTTTGTTCCATATGTATAATATTTTGAGGTATAGCCGGGGCCTTGTTGTTGCACCATTATAGTACTCTTTTATATCTATTCGAGGCTCCATAGACATAGTATGGGTTGTATATTGGTGTTGGGAAAGTCAATCTAGAAATCTTGTAATTTGTATCACATGTTTCCACCTCTAAACTGATAATGTGTAATGAAATATTTTTGGAAACCTTGAATGATGTTCTAATGGTAATGAAATTGATACTATTCATGTAATCTCTCGTTGTATAATTGATGGAATATATCTTTATTTTATTCGTGGGTAAGGTTGGGTATGAAGCATCTAGTAGGCTTGCTTGATCGGGGTATCTTGGTTGAGCGTTGGTTGTGCTCCCCAAGGTCGGGCATGATAAAATCCTAAAATATAGACTTAAAATTCCCCTCCTAGCACCACCCTTCACGAATGCGACCAGAGACCCTCCCTCGTGAACCACACCCTGCTACCATTAGAAAATCACTCTTTTGTAATTGCGGACATGACTTCACAATCACGAAGCTTAGTCTGGTTCATCTAAGTGAAAGCGATTGAACCCCCCTCGCCTCTCCCTTCCCCTCCCCCCCCCCCCCTCCGAATGATGCATAATGTAATGACCTGGATGGTTTATTTGCACATTTGAGCCTTTTTCCCCTAATTGATGTTTCTCATATTCTTCTTCATTGTTTTGGTACTTGTGAGGATTGTTGATTTGGTTCCAGGGAGGTTTTAGAGTGAATTTGAACCCTTAGTTTCTTTGTTGGAAGCTTAAGTTGCAAGAGTTGACCAAGGTTTGACTATTTTGTAAACGACCTCGGATTTATGATTTGATGGTTCTGATAGGTTTACTTGATGATTGTAGAATTTGGCATATGTTAGTATTTGGATTTTAAGGTTCGTATGGTGTTTTGTCTCTATTTGCCGAAAGTTTGCAATCAGAAAGTGTGGAAAGTTCACTAGTTTTCCTGTGAGTTGACTTTGATGGTATCAGATTCAGGTTGTTGTTTTGGGACATGTAGTAAGTTCATTTAGTTATTTGTGACTTGTGTGCGAAGTTTGGATGTAATCCATATTTGTTAGGCTTGAATCAGATGCTTTATTTGAT
The DNA here is from genome assembly GCA_026770625.1 of Nicotiana glauca. Classification (NCBI taxonomy): domain Eukaryota; kingdom Viridiplantae; phylum Streptophyta; class Magnoliopsida; order Solanales; family Solanaceae; genus Nicotiana; species Nicotiana glauca. The sequence goes on from MU784614.1 coordinate 34,449, forward strand.
GTTTCGAAGTTGTTAAAGTTAAGAGAAGTTCAACTTGTGTTTTGATCGTCCATTCTTGGTTTAAATGTTATTTATGGTGTTTTGAGTTATGGATTGGTTAGGTGGAGGTACTACTACATTTTGTTATGATTGGACGGGGTCCTAGAGGGCTCGGGTGTGATTTGGATTGAATTAGGACCAATTTAGTGTTAGTTGGTAGATCTGGTGCTGATGCACCGAATCTGCGGAGATGGTGTGCATAGGTGCGAAGTCGTATCTGTGAGCAGGGGGTTCGTAGATTCCAAGAGGAGGTTGGTTGGGCAGTGGCCGCTTTTGAGATGCTGGGTGATAATAGGTGAATTTAACTATAATTGGGCCATAAATAACCACCTTCTTGTATAGTTTGGATGATAAAAGTGATAACAAAATGCTCTTATTAGTGTTTTTCATGCTTTGCAGGTTATATATGACCAGAGAAGGCTATGGAGTACTTTTGGGATCAAATATGGAGAAATATAGGCCGATCGTAAAATTTCGTCAAGTAAACCACGCGAAACAGCTCAAGTCAGAACTAAAATAGGACTGCCGCGGTTCCACCGCGACCGTGGCAGAACCGCGGTGGAAGATTGCTGCAGGCAAAGTGAGAATCAGAGAGCATGTTTGGCCTCGGTTTGACCGTGATCATGGTAGAACCGCGGCGGAAGCGAAAAAATTCAGGGACTAAAGTGTAAAACACGGGATTTTTAGCCCAAAACCCTATTTTAAACACTAGACTTCGCCCAAGAGAGGCATGCATTTTTTTAGACTATTTTGGCAAGGGAAACAATTGTGAGAGATCACCAAAAACATCTTTCTTCTTTTCTTTGATTTTTCTTGCAAGTTTTATGATGAATATTGTTTTAGTTTGTTTACCCATAGTTATGAGTAGCTAAATCCTTTGTCTAAGGTTTTGATGGAACCTATTGGAGGATGAACTTCTTGTTTAAGTGAATACAAATTGTTAGTTTCAATCTCTATTTGTTCAACTATGTGTTTGTTGTAGTTAATTGACAGGATCCTCAATTAGCTGTGCCTATTTAGTGTGCATAACTCGGGAGAGAGTGCATATTTAGGTAATTGTTGAACAACACCACTCCCAAAGTATATGGCGGATCAATAATCGAGGGTTTAAAGGCGGGATTAGGGATAACGAAGCCTTGGGCGTAATCTAAAGTGAACTGTATTAAATAAAGCAAGCTAGTGTATCTCGGGAGAGTGCAACTAGTAAATTACTGTGATTACTCAGGAGAGATTTACGGTAAGAAGAGCATTCATGATTGATAGAGATGTGTTGGTAAATTTTTATAAAGCATAAAAAGAAGGAAATCCATCAAAAGGGGAAATCATTACCTTAGCGTTTTCTCATTACTGTTTACAACCTTAGCACCCCTAGTTCATAGCTATTTATTTCCTTGCAATTTTAGTTATTAAAGACACCATCAACTGTGATTTTCAACGTTTGGGAAATTGATTCTAAAGAGTTTAGTAGGTCTAAAGATAGTGATTGATGCGTTAATTCCCTGTGGGATTCGACTCTGTGCATAATACCCCGGATTATATTTGCAACGCCCGCTTAGTCTTTTCATAGACACAGTTGAGCGTGATCACTGGGTCACTTCTGCGTGGCTGCTTTTACGAGGTTGGTTCACAGATGCGGACATTGCATTTGTGAAGGAGTTCTGCACCTGCGAGGTTTGGCCAATTGTGAGAAGACTGCATATGTGCAAATTTTGACTACAGCTGCAAGCTCGCAAATGCGAGGATTTTATCCACATATGCAAAATTGCTGAGCAGTTTTATATTTCGAGGCTTTAACTCATTTTTCATTATTTTGATATTTGGAGCTCGTCTAAATGTGATGTTTTGGGATGGTTTTTACCATATTTTTTGTGGTAAGTAATTTCTATTGGATTTTGATATTAGAACTTGTTTCCCCATGGATTTGTACATATGAAACATGAAATTGAAAGAGAAACTTGTTAGTTTTTGGGTTAGATTTTTTAAAATGAATAATTTTGATTTGAACCCCGATTTGGAGTCGAATTTGGATGAAACTTTAATATTTGGACTCGTATGCGAATGGGTAGTCAGGATCTGTGAGTTAGGTCGGGTTCCAAGAAGCAAGTTTAGACAGACTTTTCAGTTGACTTTGTGTAATTGATTAAACATCGAGCCTTGATGCTTCGTATTTATTTCCTTTTGAATTATTTGACATCATGGTGTGTTATTTGACTATATTCTATCTATTCAGAGGTCGATTCATGTGTGAAGGCATTTTTGGAGTTTGGACTTGGCTCGATTGAGATAAATATCTTGACTAGCTTTTGCTAGAGGGACTATTTTCTTCAATTGTTGTTAACTACGTGCTGGGGGTGGCATACATACGAAGGGTTGAGCATATGTGCGTACACCAGGTTTACCTATATTTCGGGTAGTCTATCATCTATTTATGTCTTGTTTAAGTATTTATGATTCATTCTATAAAGCTTTGTATATTGTACGATTCTATGTCTTCGTGAATCATGCTAGAGATCATGTGTAGTCTTACCTTTTCTATTTGAACATGATACTCATTGTTGTGTGGTGTATCAGCATACTTTGGACCATAGTTGTACACTTCGCACATGTATACACCTTAGCATGCTATTTTATCAGTCCAAGAGTGCGATTTGATACGCATTGACTATATACATGCAATCTTGTATATGCTTTGTGTGTTATGGACTGGTTTGACAGCATGTGAGTTGTCCAAGTAGGTTAAGTTTATTGTGGCACGTGAGTTGTCAGTGCGATTTTTATAGCACCTGAGTTGTCCATGCAGCGTGGGGATAAGGATCCACCCCCTTGAGCCGTCGCTTATTTTTTTCCTTGATGACGTGCACGCGATCAAATCAAACTAATATGTGTTGTGTTTTTGTGTATCTTCATTATATGCAAATTCTTTGGGGTATACATGATTTTTACTGCATATCTTCTCTTTATGTTAGCTCCAGAAGTGTGTGCATGCCTTTTTTACGCATATCACACTTAGTTGACAAATACACAGTAGATATATTTTCTCATGTCACTCTCTGTGTAAGTTGACTGGTCCTATTACCATATGATCTCTATATCCTGAATAGTTGTTCCATTTGATACTAGGGAATATATTTTCTATTTGTTGGCCCAAGTTCAGTTGAAGTTTTGAAGATTGACAAATGAACTCAGTGATGGACCTGGTCCATCAGGTGAAATGCAGTGTTTATCAACCATTGCATATGAGATGCACGTGAGGAAGATATACGGTAGAGATCAAGCAACAATATCTTCTGAACTAAATCAAAAAGGTTGCAGTTGGGATAAGGATAACAGTCTCCTTATGAGGAAAGAACACAATTTTAATCTAGGATAAGGGTTGGAGTTTGTATTGGTCAAGGAATCAAAATCGTCTAAGGATAAACAATAGAGTCTCAATCAAACTCTAATTACTAACTCAATAAATAACTGAATTTGTTCTCTTTTACAGGTATTGCACATACGCAGAAGTAAAACATAATTGAGAGCAAAAGAGAAAGTCTATTTTGCAAGCAATATATGTGAGATATAAGTGTGCACTTCTGAAGCTACTTGAACGAGATAGAAGAACCATTTCCATTGTGTTTATTCTTATTCTAGTTCAATTCTAGTAGGAATTTCTATTCGTACCTTTCAGCTTATTTAGAACCAACTGTATTAGGTACTTTGAGTATTCAAGTTAGAGTTAACTTGAAAGTGTCGCAACAGTTGAGGTTGTGTGCCACACTGGGATTAGAGTTAATCCTTAGGTTTACAAAGAGTTTTTATAAATGCTATTTTGGCTCAGTGAGTTTAGTGGAAGTTTGGGAAAATCCTACTGAGTAGTAGGTCGTGGGTTTTTCACCTTTTAAGCAAGGTATTTTCCACGTAAAAATCTTTGTGTTCTTTATTTTATGTATTTATTATTCCGCAAACTGCAGTAGTTAGAACACCTAGAAGAACCTGGTTCTTCTAGAAGAAAATTGGGTACCACATAAATCACCCCCTCCCCCTCTTGTGTGGTATTGACGTTTAGGACATCAATTGGTATCAGAGAAGGTTATCCTTGAAGGGGCTAACACCTTAGGAAAGATCAACATGAGTGCACCACCTTGGAAACTGGGAAGGGCAATCCACTGCTAGGCCTTCACTTTTCAATGGTCTCTACTACTCCTGGTGGAAGAATAGAATGAGAGACCACATCATGGGAGAAGACTATGAGCTTTGGGACATCATCACTGATGGTCCTTTAGCCACAACAAAGAAGACTACTGAAGGGTTGGATGTTCCAAAGAGAAGAGCCGATTGCACTACTGAAGACTTAAAGAAGTGGGAAAAGAATGCTAAGGCCAAGAAGTGGCTAGTATGTGGACTTGGTCCAGATGAGTACAGTAGGATCCAAAGCTATAACACTTCCAAAGAAATTTGGGACACCTTACAAGTGGCCCATGAAGGAACACCTCAAGTGAAGAGGTCAAGAGGAACACTGGTATATTCTCAATATGAGAATTTTACTATGAAGGATGGATAAACCATCCAAGAGATGTATACCAGGTTCACTACACTGACAAATGAACTTGAGTCTCTTGGAAGGTTTATCCTGGAAGAAGACAAGGTTGAGAAGATCTTAACTAGAGTTCTGCCAATTTCCTGGGAAAGCAAAATCACAGCCATTCAGGAATCCAAGAATATTGCTACCCTAAAATTGGATGAACTGATTGAAAATATGACTGCCTATGAATTGAGAAGGCAGACTATGATGATGGATGCTCCAAAGAAATAAAGAAGGCTGGCTCTCAGAATCTCAGAAGGATCAGATCTTGAAGATGATGAAATGGCTATGATAACCAGGGATTTCAAAAAGTATCTTATGAGAGGGAAGGGTCCTTCAAGAGGAACAACCTCCAACAAATCTTGGGCTCCTGAGAAGCATACTAATGATGTTTGCTATAAGTGTGGTAAGACAGACCACATGATCAAGAATTTCCCTCAATGGGAGATTGAGTGGAAGAAAGAAAGAGCTGAACGGAGAAACAGGAAGAAGGAATAGGTCCAACCAAAAAGAAACAAACGTTCAACTAAAGCTATGGTTGCTGCATGGGGAGAAACCTCAGATGATGGCTCAGAAGATGAAGCAGAAGATCAGAAATCTCTTATGGCTATCGGAGAATCAGAGGATGAACAGAGGTAAGTGTCCTACATCTTAAAGAAAAGATTAAATTTCTGTCTAAAGAAAGGTTGGATGAGCTATTATTGGACTTCATTGATGAGTCTGAAATAATAAACAGTGAGAAGGATGTTCTGTCTAGGGAATGTGTTATCCTAGAAGCAAAATGCAAAAGGATAGAGTCTACGGCTGATGAGAGTGATAACACAAATGCTGAGTTGAAGAACCAGGTTCTTGAACTTTAAAATAGTGTCCTAGAACTCAGATCTGAAAATATTAAACTGAAATTAGGGACAGGAAAGAAAATGGCTGATCAATCATTTATCACACTAGAAGAAATCTAGGAAAAATGAAAAATGAGTTATATAAGAAAGATGAATCGATTAAGGCCCTAAAGAAAGATTTAGGAAAGGTAAAGCATGAACTAGATAGAACATGCAAATGGAACAAGGCTTCTGATGCACTCTCCTGGATGCAAGAACATCACAACAACAATAAGAGAGGACTTGGGTTTGGGACACAAGCTCCAAAATAGGATCCCAAAAACAAGTACCTCACACTTCCTGAAAATAAGATCTGCACACACTGTGGTAAGACTGGCCATTACAAAAATGAATGCAATGCAAAAAAAAGGCCAGCCAAAAGAACAAAGCCTTTGTTCAAGAAAAACACAAATTGCCTGGTTGGGCAAAGAAAAATTTAATTCATCCTTTTGCCTATAGAAAGGGACCCAAACTAGTTTGGGTTCCTAAGACTAACCCATGATTTCATTTTGCACGTCCAAGTGAAGGGGAGTACGCAAATATGGTATATGGATAGTGGCTGCTCAAAATATATGACTGGGAATAAGGAACAGTTCCTTTCACTTGAGAACCTAAAAGGAGGTAATGTCTCCTTTGGAAATGGAAAGAAAGGTGAGATCATTGGGGTTGAAAAGGTAGGAAAGAGAGACTCTCATTCCATCGAGAATGTCTATTTGATAGATGGCTTAAAATATAGCTTGATAAGTGTGTCATAGCTGTGTGTTAGAGGTAATCTTGTAGCTTTCACCTCTACCAAATGCTTTGTGATTAACCTTACTACTGACAAGATTGTTTTGCAGGGAAAGAGAGTTAACAATATTTACATTATAGATTTGTCAACTCTCTCTGAAAATGAACTCACTTGCCTAAGTGTGTTAATTAATGATTCCCTCCTTTGGCACAAAAGACTTGGTCATGCCAGTCTAAATGAATTGAAAAAATTAGTCTCCAAAGACTTGGTAATAGGGTTACCTAATATCAAGTTTAAGGAAGATAAAGTTTGTGAGGCATGTGCAGGGGGAAGCAGGTAAGGTCATCATTCAAATGTAAGAAAATGGTAAGTACATCCAAGATGTTGGAACCGGTTCATATGGATCTCTGCGGTCCAATGAGAACCATGAGCAGAGGTGGAAAGAGATATGTAATGGTTCTTGTTGATGATTGTGAGTACGTGATTTTTGCCCTAAACAAATTATTCCCAAAATTCAAACAAAAACAATTTTCTTTATTATTTTTACAATTTTTGTGAATTTTGTGTTATTTTTTGGTAATTGTTGCATTTTATTTGTGCACGTAATTCATAGGAAAATATAAAAATACATTTGGCATTTGCATTTAGGATCTAGTTTCATATTTTAGGATTAATTAGTGGTTAAGATGATTTTAGAACAAAATATGAAGAAAATAACAAAAATAGTTCACGTTTGCATTTTAATTGTTTAATTGTGAATTTGTCGCAAAATAGATTTTAAATATAAAAAAAATAATAATAATTGAAAGAAAGAGGAAAAGACTAGTCTTGTAAAATGCTCGGATTTGGGCTATTTTTTAAATCAAATTCGAGCCCAATGCACATTTTTTCGCCCAGGCCCAACCATGCCCCAACCCGGTCCGTCCCATTACCCTCTAAACGACCTCGTTTTAGAGCCGAAATGATCTGAACCGTCGAGGTTCTTTTGATCAAACGGCTCAGAGGCAGGGTAGGCATATTATATAACTGTCCGAAACACATGCCCCCCTTCTCATCTCTTTCACACCCCCCCCCCTTTCAGAGATGAAACCCTAGTTCAGCCGCCCTTAGATTCCATCGCCGGTGATGGCGGCGCCGACGCCAACGACCGCCAGATTTACACCGTAGGTTCCTCTCAGCCATCTCATTTCAAATACCTAAGTATCTTCCTCTAAATATTGGTCCACCGTCTCGAGTATTGAATCCAAGTTTCTCCGGCCAAGACGTCACATTGTCCAAATCCCACCAAATTAACACCCCAGCTTCTCCGTCTCTTCCTCTTTCCAGATATACCAGCCTTTTCTTACAAATCCCTCCCTATCTCGTCGAATAATGGTTCAAAGTTTTCCGACCATGACGCCGGTTACGACAAACAGTCCAAATTAACATCACAGAACCGCCCAAGCTTCCTCTACACAACCCCCCTAGCCTCACCCCTCAAACATGGCCAGAAAGCTTCGAATGTCAATTTTTAGGTTTTTCGGACAAAACCCTAAATCCCCAAACACATGAAATTAACACCGTAGGGTCCCTGGGCCTCCTTCGCAAATATTTGGTCATCAACCAAAGCCCAAACGTCGCCAGGAATGGTTGAGTATCGAGTTTGAGAGTTAACCATAGTTTGAGCCATGGCAGTAAGCATCGCCTTCTCGTTTAATTCTTTTGTTCTGTCATAGTCATTAATTTTCGTTTTAAAACATTGTTGGAGTTCTGATTAGATTTCTTATCCATGTCTGATTCCATTCACTTGGGTTGCAATTCATGTTTTTTTCTAATTTAGTTGATTATTAGCATGATTTCTTTGGGATAAATCCATTACGGATGCAATTAGTTTGGTAATTAAGTCTTATTTAGCTTGATTAGGTTCCAATGGTTCCTTGATTTATGTTTCAAATTCATTAGCTGAATACTTTGGAGGCTGTTAGTTAATTAGATAACCATAGTTAAATTCAGGGGTATAGTGGATAATTGATAATAGGATAGAATGTTGAGAGTATCCTAGAACCTTCAAGATAGGGGTATACTTAGAATTTGCGGAAGTTTGAGGCACTAACTTGTGTAACAAGTCTAAAGACTAAGGGACTAAACTGAAATTGAATAAAGGACCTAAAAGAAAAAACTAAAATCTGAGGCTCACTCTTGGTTGCCTATAAAAAGGCATCAAAATGCCTTGGTGAAGGAAGTTTTTTTCGGCCTTAGCACTCCCTCAAAATCTCTCTCTTTAAAAGACTTGAAGTGAGATTAAAATTCCAAAAAAAAAAAAATATTGTTTCATCGAGAATTTGCAGATTTAATTCTAATTTCTAGCTAGCTTTCTTCACATCTTATAGTTTCAGTTGAGTTTTGGGTCTATTGAAGTAGTGTGGTGCTTTTCAAGTGGGTTTCACATCTGTTGAGTTAAAATTGGGGTAACTTTGGATTTCTCTGGTTCGTTTGGTCAGCTGGATGTGCACTGAAGTTTCTCTATAGTCATTACTTCTATTTTGGGTGTATTCAAGTTCAATTGAGTCAATACTTGCTGTTTGCTGTTGATTTTTCAAACTTGCTTTGGGCTGTTGATTCTGTTTTTCTGGGTTGTGTTGCGTATCAAATTGCTGTTTGTTCATCCTGCTTCAGCTGACTCTAACCTTTCTTCATTATAATCTCGAATCCAGGTACATACCTCCAATCTGTTTCCGTGTAACTCTCATGATGGAAATAAAATGAAGCTGCAGTTTGTTCTATAGATTTACCTCTGTTACGTTTGAATATTTTTGTGTATAATTTAGTTAATCATCTAGTGTAATCAAACATGACTGGAATTTGGACTGTGCCATTTGATGTTAACTATAGTTTATAGATCGTGGACTATCATGATATGGATTAAATGAGTTTAGTTTTCTGCATGTGAAGTATTAATTGTAGAATACTGGACGAAGTTAGTTTCCTACTAGGATGCTAAAATAATTAGGGTTAATTGAAATTGATTTTTTTTTTGTGGTGATACCTTCATGAATTTGTAATTAAGTGGACTCATTTCATAGGAAGTGATAGTTAGTGATTGTTTAATTGAATTGACTGTTTCCTCTAGTTTATATTTCCACATATAGTGTTTGAAATTAATTCTCACATCAGTTGGTTAGACAAAGTAGGAACAAGCTATATTGGTATCTTCACACTGCATATTCATAAATTGGATTAGCTAAAATACAAGTGATTAGAATTTTGGGCTTTTGGCATATTTGATTTGAATTGGACTATTACCTGGGCTTTAACACAAAATCAGGAAGAACACACGGGCATTTGAGCAGTAGATTACATTATTGAGTTGAATTGATGATCAATATCGTTTAGGCTGTCTGTTAGAGTCAAAATTGGAATTCCCCGAGTTTGGCCTTGAAATCCTTGGTTTCCCAGCATGTTTGGGCCGCGAGTTTTGGCCCAGTTTTCAATTGAAATCTGATTGTAATTGTGGGGATTCGACGTGAACTGGGCACACGCATGCCCTGCAAAAGTGGGTTTCCATTTGGAGTTTTGAATTACCTCTGCCCAGACTCGATGTCTGGCTTGCACGCAAACAATGGAAAATGGGGATTGGGCTCTTTACACAAGCCCAGTTCAGTGGGCCAATAATTTGGGCTTAGTTCAAAGAGCTCAATTCAAGATTTAAGCAACAATGTAAGGTTGGATTTTGAGTTAGGTAGCGGGTTCAAATTAAAAGGTTCTTCCTCTTGTTTGAACCCGGACTTGAACTTGAAGCCCGATTTCTAATATTAATTAATTAGGATCTTTTATCTTTTAGAAACAAAATAAAAATAGAAAATCATAGTTGCTTTTAGGCTAGATATTTTAAAAATAAATATGAGACGAGCCTCGCCGAATAAAATATGCAAATTGCGGGGCCCTTAATAATTGTTATATGAAAATACTTAGAAACTCGGGAGGACCGTTTAGCAAATTTCACGGTCTTCCCCAAAGATAATAAGCGCGTTGTTGTTTTAGGCGCGTATTTTAATAATATTACCTTCCTAGATACGGGTGCACATTTATGTGACCCAAATCTAAATCTCAACAAAGTCGAGATGTGTCAAAAGCCACGGGTGCACTGGTGCGACGTGGTTCGAGACTCATTTTCACGACGTTGCAATTCTTATTAAAAATAAAAATAAAACTGGTTTATTAATAAAAGGCACATAGGTTAGAACATGTTTTAAAATCAGATAAAATCAAATACAATAGTTGAGCGACTGTGCTAGAACCACGGAATCTGGGAATTCCTAATACCTTCTCCCGGGTTAACAGAATTCCTTACTCGGATTTCTGGTTCGCGAACTGTTAACAGAGTCATAATTTCCTCGGTTCGGGATTCAACCGGTGAATTGGGACACCATTAATCTCCCAAGTGGCGACTCTAAATATTAATAATAAATACCGTTCCGATTGTCACTTCAAGTTGGAAATAACTCCTTTATTACACCTTTCCGGGTGTAGTAGTGTAAAAAGGAGGTGTGACAGCTCTGGCGACTCTGCTGGGGATAAGAACCCAGAACATTTTGTTCAGGGTTCAGAATTCGAGCTTAGATAAATTGTTGTTTGGTTATATCTGATTTTCCTACATGTTTCATGCTTAATGTGCTAAATGTTTATCACTTTGATATTATCTGAACTGTATATAAACTGTGCCGAAACCCTTCTCTTCTCACCTCCTGGGATGTGCTTACTGGTTGAGACTCCCTATTCTATTAGTGTCATACCTTAAAATAAGAAACAGGCCGGACAAGTTACTAAGCCGGACGATCCCGCGGTTCCCCGGTACGTATCCCCCTCCTCGATTCGAGTTGTCCGCTCGGGTACACAGTCTAGAACACATACCCAGGTTTTGAACTTAGAATAACTTGACTTCATGATGGATCCCTAGTAGGAGCGCTTATTTGCATCACGTGCATATGACTTAGGGGACTCAACACAGGGGTTGGGTCCGTCAAGGACAGGTAACCGGAAATGAAAAGACCACCATGATGCATTTTACGTGTTGCATTTATTTGCCTCAGGCCCGCATGCTGACCGGCTTTTGAACATCGGGAATTTTGTAAAATTGAGAAAAAGAGAAAAAGAGAGAAATAACAGTGTAAAGAATTAATTGTTTAGTTTTAGAAAAATCGATGCCCAAATGCTGTCGAAACTCTGCCNTTGTTTTTGGAAATTGTTCGCAGAAAAAGAAAAAGAGTCTTTATTTTAGTTTGGGAAAAAATAGGTTGTTTTATTATTTGTTGAAAATGAAAAAGGAAAAAAGAGAGTCGTTATTTTGTCTTGTTTTCAAAAATAGAAAAGGAAAATAGTTTGAAATGCCAAAAAATGAAAATGAAAAAAAAAGTCTTGTTTTAAAATAGTTCATTTGCCCGAACTAAGCAGGTTTGATTCTCATCGGATGTGAGATACGTAGGCAACCCTCATCGGGTCCAACCACCCCTTTTGCAAAAATAACCAAAAACACCAAAATTTTTATTTTTATCCATTAAGTCGGGTGACGCCATTCTTGTTGGAAAATAAGCCGAATGTCCCCAAAAGGGCGCCGGAAGGCTGTATTTACAAGAATAGCCACCCTGAGTCATTTTAAAACGGTTTGCGGGCATAACCTTAAAATCTCCCTTTCGGAAGTGCTAAAAGGCCGTATTTGCAAAGCCGAGTCTTTGTTCTCTTAGAATATATATTTTTGAAAATAGCCATTTTTTCTTTCAAAATAAGTCATCACATGGCTAGTTTTCTTTAAATGGCTTACAGTTGATATTGAAACCGCCCGTGGCGATGCCGAGTGATGCCCCGCAGGCTCCAGGAAGTGAAGCTTTGATGTACTCTTGATCTAGTTTTTATCATCGAGTCTGTACTCTGTTATTTTGAGTCTGCTTTTGTAGTTTACCTTCGAGAAAAACAATTCAAAAAAAAAAAGGAAAATAAAAAACAACAAAATTTTGCATTCCATTTGCAAGAACTACGCTTGGTCTGATTCATGCGGGGTCATGATACGTAGACAATCTACATAGGATTCGACCATAGCCAAAGAAAGAAAAAGAGAAAAAGAAAGAAAGAGAGGAAAAACCACAAAAAGGCAAAAAGAAAAGAAAATAGCGGAAAAACAAGAAAGAAAGAAAAGAAAAATCAAGAAAGGGGGAGAATAGGAACGGGAGGTGAAAAGAAGAAATAAAAAAAACAAAGAAAGAGAAAGTTTACAATTGGAAATAAGAGAAAAGCCGGGATGACGCATGTGACCGATCAAAAGCTGTTAAATTCCCTAATGCTAACGTGGTGGTTTCATTTTGTCATATCATTCCAGAAAGGTGGTTGGTTTGTGGTTTTAAAGCGGTAATTCTTCGTTGCAACACAAGGACAAAAGGCAATGGCGAACGACAATAGAACTGAGTTGGTTGATACCGGTGCCCGACATCAGTTGGTTGAACGGGATAATGGGTTGGGTGAAGAGGTGCGGGTGTTAAGACAACACGTGGCAGACATGTACCAAGCCTGGATAACTGGGAAGGCACCACACCCACCACCACCGATTTTTCCAGATGCTGCCCTTACCCAAGCTCCAAACACGTCGCTAAATGATCCTCCATATTCCCCGGATACACCCGCTTATCATAATTTTCCCAAATACCCTAATAACTCCATCACTCATCCTCTAGTTACATCTCCCCAAAATTACTCCCATGCCATATCCATTGCCCCAAACAATGAATACCCACTCAAAGCTCAGAATACCCAATATCACCCCCCAGAGGGTGCCCGCAAGGTCCTCAATTCATATAAGAAGAGCTTCCGGGATGAGCAGCTTCGTGCTAGAAAAGAAAGGGTTACAGGAAGAGAAGAGCGAGATGGGGTACCCAGGAAGTTAAAAAGCACAGAACAGTCCTCCAGGGACAAGCGAAGAGTGGAAGGCCAGGGCAGCATGCCTGCAGGGTTTAAAGTACCAAAATTTAACTTGTATGATAGGCGTGGAGATCCGGTGGCCCACCTGAGGGTCTATTGCAATGAAATGAGGATTGTTGGAGAGAAAGATGACGTGATGATGGCATATTTCAGTAAAAGCCTAACTGGAGCAGCCTTGGACTGGCATACCCGTCAAGATGTTGATAAGTGGCTTACATTGGGCGACATGGCTCAGGATTTTGTCCGATATTTTCAATATAAATCGAGTGTTACATCAGACCGCTCCTCATTATCTAAAATGGAAAAGAGGTCGGAAGAAAGCTTTAATGAGTTTGGGCTCAGATGGAGGGAGCAAGCTGCTCGAGTTAGTCCTCCGATTAGCGAAGGAGAAATGGTCAAGCTTTTTCTACAGGCCCAGGGACCCAACTACTACAGTCATTTGATCCCGGCCCTGGGAAAGCCTTTCAATGATGTGTTAAAAATGGGGGAGCTAGTAGAAGAAGGAATCAAATCAGGCAAAATCGTGAGTTGTACGGAAGCCATTCAGAACGTGCCAGTAAGCTTGGTTGGAAGAAAGAGGAATAGAAAATACGATCCGATAGGTCTTTTTGATCAAAACTTCCAGTCCCGACATCGTCCTCGTGGTTATCCTTGTGCACAGAATTTCCAAAGTTGGCCATCACAGTACCCAGCTCCTCAAAATACCCAGCTACCCTCCCGAGCTTACAAAAAACACCCCGGATCAGGTTTTCGGCCCAATCCAACATTTAAGGATGAAAGGTTACGGAAGAAGAAAACATTCACTCCATTGGGAGAATCATACGCCAGTCTATTCCAGTGGTTAAGGACACTGGACATGTTGAAGCCAATTCGGATAAAAGCACCGAACCCTCCTCCAAAGAAGTTTGATCTTTCTCAAAAGTGCGCATACTGCTCAGATGCCCTGGGGCACGACATAGAGAAATGTTGGAATCTGAAGAATGCAATTTAGAAGCTTATTGATGCAGGCGACATTGTCGTGCAAAGTCCAGATGCAGCAAAAATTGGCAAAAGTCCATCTCCTGTGCGTAATGAGACGCATATGGTGGGTATGATTGATCATGAGAATGAGCCGGCAGAAGAAACCCAGAAGCAGTTTGCTCAGAACAATATAATGGGGACTTGGGAAAATTCTAGCAGCCTTGTCGTGAAATTCAGTGGCTAAGACGCCGTGCTGGGTAATTGGAAAGACGCTACATCTCTTGGAGTTTTGGTGATTTATTTTGTTGTCATTTCTGTTGTCCAGGTTGCTTCAGGGTTGTAACCCGGATATTGTCTTGTGATTCAAACCCTTCTATCCTTTCACTTTGCCTTGTTCGTCTGGTCGTAGTAGCTTGTGTAGTCCTGTCTAGGTTTGTTCAAAGATTGTAACTAGTCTAGTCTTCTTGTTTTGTTGTCTAAACCCTTTCACTATCAGTCTAATGCAATTCTCCGAATCACACCATTTCCAGTTCATTTTATTTAATTTCCGTCTCCTTTTACAATTCTTTTCATGCTGGCTCTAGTGACATGACATGCCCGCATAATTCTCAGCCTGGTTTGTAAATGTCAGTTTAATAATGAAGCAATGAAACAATGTTCGGAGGAAATAAGTAAAGGCATTCTGAGAGCACTTCAAGCCCAAATCAAGTGAAGCTGGGGGCAAATAGAACATAAAGAAATACTGTGGAAATGCATCATGCCGCATCGGTTTGAAGCCAAAGGCAAGTTTGCCCCTAAGTCTCCAAGGGTCGTTCGTGGTACTGAGGTTGTTGTCCAATGATGCTTGGTAATTGATAAATACAGAAGACAAATATGTGAATCAATCAAAAGGTATTGTGTGTATTTTTCTCAGCTTGTTTAACTGTGTAGTTTGCACTCGGCATGTTTTGGAGATTGGAATGACGAAGGCATTTTATTCTGCTATCCAAACACTTTATCCTTTGTTACCCCTTTGAGCCTCGATTATTTTCTTGCATACCCCTTTTTCGGAATCAATAACAAGACTCGCAAGCTCGAATGGGGAAGTGAGCGGAGAAACAAGAGAAAAATAGTGAAAGAAAAAAAAGAGAAAAGAGAAAGAAAGAAAAGAAAAGAAGAAAAAAAGAAAGGAAAAGCAAAAAGAGAAAAGAAAAAGAAAGAAAAGAAAAGAAGAGAAAAGAAAAGAAAAAGCAAAAAGAGAAATGAAAAGAAAGAAAAAAAAAGAAAGAAAAGAAAAGAAAAGAGAAAGGAAAAGAAAAGAAATGAAAAGAAAGAAAAGGAAAAGTGCAAGAAAGGAAAGATCGCAACAACAAATGTAGTCGCCTGAACTACGTTTGACTTGATCCCGAAAGGGTACGTAGGCAGCCTCTCTCTGAGGTTCAGTCACACCAAAATAAAAGTCCAAAAGCCCCAAGAAGGAAACTGGGGCAGAAGTTGTGGTTGTTGTGGGAAATCGGATTCCGAAAGTTGAAATGTTGAACCCATGTTTGAATTATTTTGAGCCTTTGATATCCTTTCTTTCTAACCCTATCCGAAAGCCAACGTTACGGTCCAAAGAAAGACCTTCTGATCAGTCTTCAAGATATGCCAAGTCTAGCGAGCAGAGGTGAATCATATCAGGGGCAACACTCCGGTCCAAATGAAGGAAATGACGAATGAGAGAGTCTTGTTGATGAGAGCCCTCACGGGTATCCCAAGATGACGAAAGCTGAAAGAAATAAAAAATGAGAGAGTCTTATTGGTGAAAACCTTCACAGGCACCATAAGGCGATGGTGAGTTGAGAGAAAATACCAAAATGAGAGAGGCTTGATGGTGAAAACCTACGGGCACAACGAGTCGAATAAGGATTGTGAATCAGACTGGGCAAGCGGAGCATTGAAGCCCAGTTTCACGGCAAAAGGTACAACAAGAGTTGAACATCAGATTTTCTAAACAGAATAGGTTGCAGGTGCATGTCAAGGTCGCTAGAGTCGGTATCCACATCGGATGGGTCACTCCTCTCTAGGTTTCTTGTTAGGAATCGTCTGTTTCCATTATCATTTACTCTATTCCTCCCACCTTGTTTTACTCCCACTGCCTGGGTCTATTGTTCAAAACAAGTGAGAAATGACCTCAAAATCTGCCACCAAGCTTTCTAATTAAACAAAACAGGATCTGGTGAACACATCAAGGCGTCAAGTCATGAGAAAATAGCAGACACAATAAGTTGGCTACAATCAACATACTTTGGGACTCGTGTGAAATACAAGGGTTTGGAACGTATCAATT
>MU784614.1:52093-77199 GCA_026770625.1 Nicotiana glauca
CAGGCACCCACCTGGATAACAAGGGAAGTATAATGCAAGTTTTATCTTTCAAGTTTAATATTTGGTAACATAACGCGCCCAGTTATCAAACTGGGGCAGAAAATTTTCTTCGTCTTGTATGTTTGTTGTAAATAGGAGCCCACCTGGAGAACAAAGGAATATCTTTTCAAAATCAGCAATCAGGAGCCCAACCGGAGAACAAGGGAATACGTTTCAAATTCAGCAGTCAGGCACCCACCTGGAGAACAAGGGAAGTACAATTCAACTTTAACCGTTAGTTTTAATATTCAATAACATGTTGTACCCAGTTACCAAACTGGGGCAGAAAGTTTTCTTTGTTTTTGTCTATTTTGTTGCAATCAGGAGCCCACCTAGAGAACAAGGGAATCCATTTCAAAAGTTCAGCAATCAGGAGCCCACCTGGAGAATAAGGGAATCCATTTCAAAGCATCACAGTCATGAGCCCACCTGGAGAATAAGGGAATACTGTTCAAGCATTGCAGTCAGGAGCCCACTTGGAGAACAAGGGAATACTTTTCAAGCGTCAGCAATCAGGAGCCCACCTGAAGAATAGAGGCACATATTTCAAACTTCAGCAGTCAAGCATCACTTGGAGGAATGGCAAACATCGCCAATCACAATTCAAGGCAACAACGCAAGAATTCCACCGGGGGAATACAAAAATAGAAATCAGTTAAAAAGATAAACAAAAAATAACGCCTGGAACGAAAGAGGGAGGATAGGCGCAGCTAATACACGAATAAGGAGTCACGCCTGTAAATATACTGAAGCGCAACAACCTCTACTTTTTTGAAACAGACAAACAACCATCTCCGGCCATTCATCTTCTTCTGCCTGGAACTATCGCCATTTTCAACTGGTTGACGACCGACGAAGCTTCATGGCTCCCGTCGTCTCCTCTCCTCCACTGTTGACGAATTTTAGATCTGGTCGAATATTTGTTTAAATCTGGTGATCTTTGCCGTGTAAGTTGCACCCAGTTAGAGCACACAACAATGAGGTTCCGTTTGAGTCATTAGTTCGAGTTCTCCGGCGAGTTTCGAGATTGCTGGAACTCATCGTTGAGGTTCCAGCAAGTCATTTGGTTTCCCTGTTCAAGGTTCTCGTTCGCTTGATGATTTGAGAATTTTTGCGATTATAAAAGTCAATCTTCTTTCAGATTATATGTAAGTATTCGAATCTGTAATTTGTTTGTTTTGGTTAGAATAGTCTTACATGTTTATTAGCTATTTCATTACAACTTCTGCTTCGGTTTTTGTTTAGCGAGTTCTTTCATGCAATTTGCATATCTTTGGTTCCCTGTAACTCTCGATTTGTAAGCAACGTTGCTTATTTGGTCCTTTATTCGGTTAATTTGCATTTGCTGGATATAGCATCTATTTATGAGGAGTCCACATTTGTTTGGTAGGGGATCATATTGATAATATAAGACTTCATATGTGGCTTGCTTCTTTCACTGTTCGTCAAGTATTTGCCTCTGCTTTCTATGCAGGAATGTGTTTCTAGTGCTACATTTATTGTGTGTGTACCTATATTGTCATTAGTTAGTAAGGTGAAATGGAGTTTTGTAAAGGAAGGTGGCCATATAGTATGATTGGTGTTGATGCAAAGATTTTTTTTTTTTGGGCAATTCCAACGCCATATTGTATGCTTGGTGTTAATGGAGTTTAGAATCGAGGTGCGCCACGCTGAACAAAAATCTCAATTGTGTGGCCCTCGCTTTATTTAACCTTGAATTGATCCTTAGATTCTAAGGCGTGCCATTTAGCAAATTCCATGGCCCTCACAAAGTTCAAAACGCGTAGTTGTTGTAGGCGCGTATTTTAATAATTTTACCTTCTTAAATATGGGTGCACATTTATGTGACCCAAATCCAAATCTCAACGAAGTCGAAATGTGTCAACAACCACGGGTGCACTGGTGCGACGTGGTTTGGGATACATTTTCACGATGTTTCAATTCATATTAAAAAATAAATATATAATAAAAGCGGGCTATTAATAAAAAGCACATAGGTTAGAACATGTTTTGAAATCAGTTAAAATTAAATATAACAGTTGAGCGACCGTGCTAGAACCACGGAATTCGGGAATGCCTAACACCTTCTCCCGGGTTAACAGAATTCCTTACTCGGATTTCTGGTTCGCGGACTATTAATAGAGTCATAATTTCCTCGGTTCGGGATTCAACCGGTGACTTGGGACACAATTAATCTCCCATGTGGCGACTCTGAGTAATTAATAACTAAATCCCGTTCTGATTGTCCTTTAATTGGAAAAACTCCTTTTATTATAACCTTCATGGGGTGTAGTAGCAGTAAAAAGGAGGTGTGACAATGATTACTCTAGATTTACCTGGGTGCTGTTTCTAACCTCTAAAGATGAAGCATTTGAAATGTTCACTGCTTTTGTTAGAAAAACTCAGAAACAATTAGGAAATCAACTTGCATCTATTAGGTCTGATCATGGAACTGAATTTGAAAATGCAAAGTTTGGTGAATTTTGTGATGAAAATGGAATAGATCATAATTTCTCTGCTCCTAGGACCCCTCAGCAAAATGGGGTAGTTGAAAAGAAGAATAGGACCCTTGAGGATATGGCAAGGACCATGTTTCTTTCCAGTAAACTACCTCATAGCTTCTGGGCAGAGGCTATAAACACTGCATGCTACATAATTAATAGATACATGACTAGACCTTTTGTAGAGAAAACTCCCTATTAGTTACTTAAAGGGAGAAAACCAAACATATCCCATCTTAGGGCTTTTGGTTGCAAGTTCTATGTGCACAATAATAGCAAAGACTCCTTAGGTAAGTTTTATCCCAGAAGTGATGAGGGAGTATTCTTGGGATATTCTTCACATAGCAAAGCATATAAACTGTTTAATAAAAGAACTCTATGTGTAGAAGAAAGTGTACATGTTGTATTTGATGAATCTAACATTTTCTCTGAGAGACAGGAACATGAAGATGAAGCCATTGGACTGGTGAAACAATTGACTAAAGCCACAGCACAAGTCAAAGTGGGATCAAAGGAATGAACAGGTGATGGAACAGGTTCTTCCAATCAGGGCAACCTGACAAGGGGAACTAATCTGAGAGAAATTGATCAAAACTCTCTGAAGGAACTTGTAGTTGAACCTATTCCTCAGCAACAGAACAATAAAGAAGCATCTAGTAGGAACCAGCTGGCAGGGGAATCTTACAAGTACATGAGCTCTCATCCCATTGAGAACATCATCAATGATCCAACATCTGGAGTCAAAACTAGATCTCAACTAAAAAATCTGTGTGCATTTGATGATTTTTTGTCCATCATTGAACCCAAAAACGTTGTTGAGGCTTTGAAGGATGCAGATTGGGTTAATGCTATGCAGGATGAACTCAATCAATTTGAGAGAAGTCAAGTCTGGCATTTGGTTTCAAGACCCAAGGACAGATCAGTCATTGGCACAAAATGGGTCTTCAGGAACAAACTAGATGAAGATGGAACGGTTACAAGAAATAAGGCAAGGCTGGTGGTTCAAGGCTACGGTCAAGAGGAAGGTATTAACTATGATGAGACCTTTGCTCCAGTTGCTAGACTTGAAGCAATTAGACTCCTCATAGCCTTTGCAGCACATATGGAATTCACTCTTCATCAGATGAATGTCAAAAATGCCTTCTTAAATGGCTACCTCAAGGAAGAAGTGTTTGTGAAACAACCTCCAGGATTTGAAAGCAAGGATTGTCCTGAACATGTGTACAAGCTAGATAAGGCTCTATACGATCTCAAGTAGGCCCCAAGATCCTGGTATGAAAGATTGTCAAAATTTCTACTGGAGCATGGGTACAAAAGAGGTAAAATTGACAGCACTTTGTTCCTAAGGGAAAAAGGTAAAGATCTTCTTGTTGTACAAATATATGTTGATGACATAATATTTGGGGCCACTACAGAAAGGTTGAGTAAGGACTTTGCAAAACTAATGGGAAGTGAGTTTGAAATGAGTATGATGGGTGAACTCAACTTCTTCTTGGGCTTGTAGATCAAACAAAGTCCAAATGGAACTGTGATTCATCAGCAGAAGTATACAAAAGAACTAATCAAAATGTTTAAAATGGAAGAATCCAAAACACCTATTGCTACTGCCATTAAGTTAGATATTGATGAACCTGGTTCATCAGTTGATCATAAGCTGTACAGGGGTATGATTGGTTCACTTTTGTATCTTACTGCCAGCAGACCTGACATTGTTTTCAGTGTAGGCCTTTGTGTTCGTTTCCAAGCAAATCAAAAGGAGTCACACTTAATAGATGTCAAAAGGATATTGAGATATTTGAAAGGCACCACTGATTTGTGTCTTTGGTATCCCAAAGGTAGTAATTTTGACTTAATTGGATATGCTGATGCTGATTATGCAGGTTTTCTAGCGGATAGGAAGAGCACCTCAGGTATGTCACACTTCCTGGGTTCTTGTCTTGTATCATGGGCTACCAAAAAGTAGAATTCAGCAGCTCTCTCTACTGCTGAAGCTAAATATGTTGCTGCTGCTTCATGTTGTGCTCAACTACTATGGATTAAGCAACAACTAGTAGATTTTGGAATTGAAGTGGGGTGCATACCAATATTCAGTGATAACACTAGTGCTATAAGTATGACGAAGAATCATGTTCATCATAAAAGGACTAAGCACATAGATGTTAGACACCACTTCTTAAGAGATAACTATGAGAAAGGGTTAAAATCCTTAGAATTTTGTGCTACTGACAAGCAAATAGTTGACATCTTCACTAAGGCATTAAGTAGAAAAAACTTTGAAAGGAACAGGTTGGAATTAGGGATGATTAAGATCACCTAAAAGGTCCAGTTCAGACTGCACAATGAAAAAATTAAAAAAAAAATTTGGTTAGGAGTTCTTAATTCATGTAAATATCTAGAATAATTCTTACTCAGTCTCATACTTTAACTAGTATACTCATGTGACATGTGTTTATATGACTCACTGATCTCTTACAAAGTTTTCTATTTTGACATTTGAGGCATAATCAAGAGAAGTTCTACTTGAAGAACCTAGATCATCAATATATGCTCATGAGAAAGTTCAGGTATGTTTCTATACTTTGCACAATTAGAAAGATAAAATTATCAATCATGAGCAAAAGTCCTTTTTACACCAAACGTCCTGAAAATTCTATCCGTTGAGCAATTGAACCAGTTTCATTAAAACTAGAAGTCTAACTATAACGGGTATCTTCCCTAAAATCTAGCGATTTTCATTAATCACTTAGGAGACCGAAACTCTAACTTGATTAGACTCCTACTTGTCCTCTGAAAAGGCTGCCATTAATGCCCTAATCATGACTTCTCTTTAAAAACCCACCAAATCACTCATAACCATCACTCTAATTCTAAAACTTCTGATCATCTGTCTTCTTCTCCAAAAATACCTAAAATTCCTAGAAATTCTTCAGCATGATTAATCCTCAAGACAACCCCGGAACTCCCCCACCAGTCTCCCCCAACACCTCATCTTCCACTCCTCCTAATGAACCCCAAAACCCAGATTTCGTCGCCAGAAAATGTTAGCTAGAAAAACAGTTGCATCTGCTTCTTTGAGGAAAGTCTTGAACGAAAAATTACAGGCTAGTCAAAGGAAGGAAGTTACAAACAAAGAAAGTGGCTCAAGCTCTGAATCTGAGAAAGGTTTCTCTGCCAGGAGAGGTAAACACTTGTTTATTGTTTTCTGATGTATTAGAAAGGGAGGATAATAGGTTTTTTCTGGTAGGGACTGCTAAGAATGTTGAAGGGACTGAATATAGTAAAATAAGAAATAAAAAGAAAGGGAATGTCTTAGCTATATGTGATAGTGGAGAAGAGGTAGGCATGAAGTCAGGGGGAAGTCGGTCAGGTGAAGCTTCTGAGGGACTAATAAATTTGAGTGAACAACTAGATGAAACTGGTTCATCTGTGGAAGAGACTTTGGTAGCTAAAGAAGGTTGAAGCCAGTTATGATCTAAAGAAACACAAGGCCTCCTCACAAAGGACCCCTGTTGCGTCCAAACCAACCAAGAAGAGCAAAGTTTCATCACCTAAGTCTGCTGCACCTAGGGGTAGAGCCACAAGAAGTAGGGTGAGACAAAGTGAAGCAGAACTGCAAAAGGCACTAGAGGAGAGTAAGAAAAAGAAGAAAGAAAAGGGAAAAGCAAAAATGGTTGAAAGTTCTGAGGCTGCTGTGGAAGAAGAAGAGGAAGAGATGGAACTGGTCCATCAAGAGAGAGGTACGACTGTAGAAGTTCCCACTGCCAAATCAAAGAGAACCAGGTCTTCTGCAAAGAAGCCCTCCAAGTTTGTACCTGTTTTTGAATCCTCTCTAGCTAAAAGAACTAGGTCAGCTGCAAAGGGAAAACAAGTACAAGTTGAAGAAGAAGTGGATGAAGAGTGGAGCAAAGACGAAGGAGAAGAAGAGTCAGAACAGGAACAAGATAGGTTTGTCAATTTTGGCAAAAGAAAAATTCTGAAAGGTAGATTACTCAAAGACCTGGAGGAGCCAGGCATGGTAAGATTGTTGACTTCACTGGAGGCACAAGGATGGAAGGACATGGTCCTTCAGATGGATGGAAGATTGGCCAGAAAAGAACTTTTGAATTCATGGCAAATGGGACTGTGAAGAATGGGCTGGTAACAAGTATAGTGAAGGGGGATAAGGTGAAATTTGATGCATCTAAGTTGAACAGAATCCTGAACATTCCAAATGAGGGCTATGATGACTACACAAGGCAAAAGTGGCCTTGTCTGGATGGTTTGCCTACTGAACTTCATATCACTAGGAACTTCTGTGACACTACAGATGCTGAGGAGGTGCCTGAAGCAAGGGTTGTTCAAAAGAGTGAGATAAGGCCAGAGCATAAAGTGCTCTGTTAATTTGTAAACAAATGCCTGCTGCCTAGACAGTAAAGGAGGCACACACCAAACTACATGGACCTGGTCCTCATGCATAACTTGGTGGAAGGAAAGCAGATTAACTGGCCCGCTTTCATTGTTAAGCTGCTAGATAGGGTGCTCAATGGTTCAAAGGCTCATGCCATCCCTTATGGGTTTATTCTGACTGCTTTGCTGGACAAGCTGAATGTTCCCTTAAAGAAATGGGAAATGGCTTCCAGCAAAGAGCATTTTAGCAGCAAGACTCTTCAGACCTGTGATTATATCCTAAGTGTAGGCCCTGTCAAACATGGTTCATCAGTGAAGATTCCAGTAAATAGCAAGGTCAGAGCCTTGGTTCAGGAGGTAGGGACAAAGGATGCTGAGATTGCAAGGTTTAAAGCTAGAGTTGTTGAACTAGAAGAAGAGAGGAATGGGCTAAGAGTTGAACTTACAAAGGAAAAAGAAAAGAGTTAAGGAATGCTCCAAACTATGCTTAATCTGCTACAAACCCAATCCTCTAGCTCCTCAAAGCCTTAGGTTTCCTTGTCCTGTTTTTAAACTAGTCTAGAAAACCGCTTAGTGACCCAGATTCGGGACTTTCTTTTGTTTTTGCTCATGGTTGGTAGTTTTTGTTCTTTCTTTTTGTGGACTGTTATGTAGAAGCACTGCTTATCAATGACAATGTGCATTTCTCTTACTTTATGTTAATTCTGATCTTTATAGTTATTTTTGTCAAGATGGTTTTTGATTAACTAAAGCATGCTTTCACTTGCAGTTGCCCCAGTGGCCATAAGTACTAATTAATATTCTGGGATTCACATTATTTATGAAACTTTTGGATGATGCCAAAAGGGGGAAGATATTGTGCTTAGACTCTATTATCTGAACAGTGATGTTTATGACCTAATTAAATCTGGCCCTTAATGATAAGTTAAAAACTTAAGTGTTGATTTTCAGCTGAGTTCCGCAGGTTCTCTGATCCGTAAAAGTATAGAGTTTGTCATCATCAAAAAGGGGGAATTTGTTGGCCCAAGTTCAGTTGAAGTTTTGAAGATTGACAAATGAACTCAGTGATGGACCTGGTCCATCTGATGAAACACAGTGTTTATCAACCATTGCATATGAGATGCACGTGAGGAAGATATACCGTAGAGATCAAGCAATAATATCTTCTGAACTAAATCGAAAGGGTTGCAGTTGGGATAAGGAGAGCAGTTTCCTTATAAGGAGCGAACACAATCCTAATCTAGGATAAGGGTTGGAGTTTGTATTGATCAAGGACTCAAAATCGTCTAAGGATAAGAAATAGAGTCTCAATCAAACTCTAATTACTAACTAAATAATTGAGTTTGTTCTCCTTTACAGGTATTGCACATACGCAGAAGTAAAACATAATTGAGAGCAAAAGAGAAAGTCTGTTTTGCAAGCAATATATGTGAGATATAAGTGTGCACTCCTGAAGCTACTTGAACGAGATAAAAGAACCAGTTCCATTGTGTTTATTATTATTCTAGTTCAATTGTAGCAGGAATTTCTATTTGTACCTTTCAGCTTATTTAGAAGCAATTGTATTAGGTACTTTGAGTATTCAAGTTATAGTTAACTTGAAAGTGTCGCAACAGTTGAGGCTGTGTGCCACAGTGGGATTAGAGTTAATCCTTAGGTTTACAAAGAGTTTTTGTAAATGTTGTATTGGCTCAGTGATTTTAGTGGAAGTTTGGGAAAATCCTACTGAGTAGTAGGTCATGATTTTTTCACCTTTTGAGGTAGGTGTTTTCCACGTAAAAATCTCTGTGTTCTTTATTTTATGTATTTATTATTCCGCAAACTGCAGTAGTTAGAAACCTAGAAGAACCAGGTTCTTCTAGAGCAAAAATTGGGTACCACACAAATCACTCCCCCCCTCTTATGTGGTATTGACGTTTCAAACATCACTATTGCACCATAGGCTTTATATGTATTTTATGCGTAGCATCCAATATTGTTGCTACCTATTCATATATCGTATAGAATTGAAACGTGGGTATTATTGGTGATTCTCTTCACTAACTCTCCGAGGTTAGTTGTCACGCCCCGAACATGGGAAGCGTGACCGACGCTCAACTAAGTAAACTGAGTCAAGCCATCCTATGTTACATCAACCTCTTATCATAACTCATGCATGATTTATCAAAACATAATTAGATCTTGACCTTTAATTGAATACATTTGGCTCAATAACTTTAAAAAATTTCTCATGATGGATATATAGCTTTATAAATAACTGTAAATACTATGAATATAAATATATGACAAAACTCAAAAACTAAGTATGTGACCTACAGTATATATGGAGTTTCTAAGATAATAGATACGTAAGTACATAAAACGAACAAGACTCAAACACCCACTAAAATTTTAGCGGGCTCACCATAAGCTGAGTAGTGAGGAAGGTCCCTATCAAAGATCCATATCATCCAGTAAAAGTATACCTGCACCCATTAAAATATTTAACGTCCCAGACAAAAGGGACGTGAGTACATGTGGAATAGTACCCATATATAAGGCAGACACAATAACATATGAAAATACGATAACTCAAATAAGAGGCAAATGAAGTACATCAAGAAACTACGAAATGTCCCATAGAATCACATTTCAAGTCTTATTATACTTATATTATTCTGAACTTCTTTTGGATCAATTGAGCCATATGAACTATGTGTGGGGTACAAAATACAATGTAAATGTAGCAACATGTACAAACAAGGGCAATAAAAGTGGCACCTATTTTTGTGTTGGCTATATGTCTCACTAGACCATCCATAACCCTCTCTTACTATGCACTTATGTGTTTCATAGAACGCCCATAGTGTTCACCCATACTATACACCTATGCATTTCATAGACCGTCCATAGTGTTCGCCCATACTATACACATATGTGTTTTATAAACTGTCTATAGTGTTAAGATATTATATTATACACTTATGCATTTCATAGCCCGTCCATAGGGTTCGGATATTATATTATACACCTATGTGCTTCATATACGTCCATAGGTTTCACATATTATATTATACGCCTATGCGTTTCATAGCCCGTCCATAGCATTCACACATTATATTATACACCTATGCGTTTTATAGCCCGTCCACATGTTTCACATATTATATTATACACCTATCCGTTTCATAGTCCGTCTATAGGGTTTATTCATACCATTCACCTATGTGTTTCATAGACCATCCAGGGTTCATTCATACCATTCACCTATGAGTTTCATATACCGTCCATAAGGTTCATTCATACCATTCACCTATGCGTTTCATAGACCATCCATAGGATTCATAACACATTATTATATACATAACTATATATAAGCTCAAAGTGACATGATTCACATTACATTTAAGGTCGTAAGTTCTTGGATCATTGGAATACTTCATGTTCATGCTCATCATGGAGAAACACAACTCATTACATTAACACATGTATGGTATATAAATGGGTAGATTTCACTGGCACACGGGCAAAATTCTTTTTCCATAAGATTCATTATCATTTAGCATAGGACATCTCTCTTTCATCTTGTTATGTAAGCTCTTGTCCTCTTAAGGTTATTATCTAAGTTCATGATTCTTGGGGACTTAATATCGAAGTCATTTGTACTTATTATTTTAGAAGCATACATACTATGATTGAAACCATTGGAACATACAATGCCTCATAATTCTCATTTTGGCAAGCGGCCACATTTCATGTTCTACTATCACTTCCTTTTACTTGCCATGTGTGACCATAGAACATTAAGAGGTTTTAAACATTAAGAACATCATATCCTTTACTCACAAGAATATAAGAGCTTATAACATATTGAAAATGCTTATAAAAAAAGAGCATGGAGATTTGCAATTGAAACAGTGGTTCAAATCATAGGTATTAGTTTAAAACAACCACATTTGAACATGACTCAAGTACATAAGCTTTTAGGAGAAACCTATTTTCGGAGTCAATTTGAAACAGTTGAATAAAGGCTCATTTCATAATCTCTCACACATCATTTCATCTCATTGGCACCATTAGCCATAAGTATAACTTTCATTATTGATACAGTGGCCACGTTTTATATCCTTAACTCTCTTATTTCACTTTCAATCATCTTTATAAATTATCAAAAATAAGAGCATTTGAAATAAAGGCCTTAAGTGTGTGTGTGTGTGTGTGTGTGTGTGTATATATATGAGCAATAGGAGTTTTAGGCGCATTGTGTATTCTTTCAAAGTTAAGCATAATGGACATTCATTTGAAACATGAATAGAAGTTATAACACTTTAACACATAAACTATACTTGAACACATTCCTGAAGAAGATCATGATGAGATAGGAGTAATTGGAACACATTTTGAGTACATACATCTTTCGATACTTTGCTTACTCGGGATAAACAAATTTATAAGGAACAACTCGGAACATGGGAATTAGGAACTTGGGTAAACCATACTTGAAACTTACAGGAACATCATGGAATTCAATTCTAAGAGAGAAGTTTAGCCAACATACCTTTCTTGAGCTTTTCTTAGATTACCACAACGTCCTAACACTTATAGCAATTCCAATCAATTAAAGAGATTACATGAACATAATTAGGAAGAGATTCATGGTTTCAGTTCACCTAGGCATTTCATCAAGCACTAGGTGTGCAAATTCCACTACAAGGTTTCTATGGTGGAATACCTTCATCCCACAATAAATCATTTACCCATTTTAGTTCAACAACCTCCCTACCACCGTTATGAGTACATTCATATACAAAGACCAACTCTCACATCTAAGAATCATACTTCTCATTACCTATTTTCCGTCCAAATCTCGAAATTTAAAGCTAGGGAGTAGAACCTTACCTCTTAAATGGAGATCTTGTAGAGTTCTCCTTTGAATCCCTAAAGCTTGAACTAGAATATGAAGCATGAAGATGTTGGTGCCCTTACTTCTCTCTCTAGATCCCTTTCCTCTCTCTAATATATCAGATGTTTTGCTCCCAAATGACCTCCTTATGCCTTTTTATTAAAATTGGGCCGGGTTAGAAAATTTCCAAAAATAATCTCCAAAGTCAATTATGTGGTGCAATATCGTGGTATCATAATAGATATATGGCTAGCAGAATATATATATGTGGCCAGAAGAATAGATATGTGGCTAGTAAAATGGACACAAAATGGTATGTCAATTCTGCGATGCATTTTTGCGGTAGAAGAATTGTTATGCATCCCAAAGAATGGTCACAAAATGATTTGCAAATTCTGGATTGGGTCTGTTCCATTTTGTGATGCAATTTTGCAGTAGAAGAATGGTTATGTGGCCAGCAAAATGGTCAGAAAATGATTTTCAAACTTGAGTTGCTTCTGATTCGTTCTATGGTAATTTCTTGGTTAGTGGAACAGATCCGCTATAGCATAATGGACAACAGAATTGTCGTTTTCCAAAAATTCTTATACCAACTCCATGATGCATTGCACAACCCAAAAATTTTGTACCACCTACAATCCTCAAACACTAATGCCTACCTCGGCACCATGAAACCTCGAGTTCTAGGTAATATTTTACGGGGCCTTATATTAGCCATGATATTTTCTTACTACATGGGTCAGCTGTACTCATATTGTACTCTGAACTTAATTGTACCGATTCGGGTGTTGGATCGAGCTAAATATTTAGTTATTGTTGCTGTTGTCATGGAGATCGGGTAGAGCTTCACCATGATCGTGGTCCCTAGTGTCATGTAAAATTTTATTACTGTATTTGATTCAGACAGTACTTTGTATTACCGAATTCGTACACTTGAATTAGAGCTCATGACTCTATATTACCAGTTCTAGGGGATTTATGTATTTTTGCATTCTTTATCTATGGTCATTACACTCTCAGCCTTATTTATTCCACAACTTGTTATCATGTTTCATTATTGCTTTATAATTTGCTCGCCTAACAAGTGGGTAAGTCACCATCATGCTCGTTGGTAGTTTTGGGTCATTACAAGTTGGTATTAGAGCCCTAGGTTCATAGGTTCTATGGGTCATAGTTTAGTAAAGTCTTATGAATCTGTATGGAGAAGTCTATACTTATCTTTGAGAGGTTACTAGACTATTAGGAAAACTTCTCTTTCTTTCATTCTCTCTCATGCAGGTTAGTTTATCCAGTTCGAATTTTTGCTCTTCTATTCTCTCACAGAGAGTGAGTACACATTCTTGCCAAAGGCTCTCAAATTGAATCTTCGAGCTATCAGCCTCCGTGTCTAATTCCTAAACTCGTTTCTCAATCCAAGCACCCTTATCATCAATTACTTACCCGTCAAGTTGATTAGCATAGAAGAAGGTTAAAAAAGAATTTTGATAAGTACGAAGAAAAGGAAAAGAGTGGAACAAAAAAGAAAAAAGTATACCCTGAGAGCTAAATAAATCACATCATTCGTGAGAGTGATTGAAGAGTGCAACTCAAATTGTTTCCTCTTGATGGGGCCAATCAAAAGTTTTAACCAGACGGTGACTCGGTCTAGTTTTTTCAGAAAGGTGTATACCTTTGGGGACTTATACTATCATTTGCCACATATTTTTCCTTTATTGGAAGAATCGACTTCATTTTGAGTAGCGATGGAAAGAGTTGTTTCTCCCTACCTTCTTCAAACTCTGATTCATATTTTTCATAGAGAAATCTCTGATCAAGGATAGAACAAGAGCCGTTTTGCATCATATCTAAGGGATATCTCAGTTCGGGTTGTAGAAGCAATGTCACTCGATTATTATCAAACTAGCTGCAATCTTTTTCTGTGCGTGAATAACCCACGAGAGTTCCTTCTACTTCTAATAGGCCATGAACTAGATCAAATCATTCTCAACGAGTCCATATGAAGTGATCTCATCGCTTGTTGGAATAAAAACCACAAAAGTAGCCTTCATTGAACATCTAAAGCTGGAGCTGAGGGAGGTTTGTCATCATTGACAAAATCTGTAAGATGGTCACTTCCAAGGTCATCATTGACAAAATCAGTATGATGGTTGTGCACAAGGAAATCGGGAGATCGAATTTCCCTTGACATAATGCTTCGAAGAGTAAATCGCGAAGGCACGAGATCTCGGTTCAGTTGTTTCCCTCGAGATCTACCAACGCCTTGCCCAGATTAGGCATCGGTCAAGGCCTCGATGGGCGAAGACACTCCCCAAGAGATGTATCCGGTGTCCATGAGACTTATCCAAGCGGCCCGACGCCAGTCCTCATATGACATAAGAAAAACGGCCTGTCACATCTCATTCTTTTGTTGTACTGTGTATTTTGTACTAAATTTGGACGTCCCTTTTCTATAAAAGAAGGGTCACCAACACCTTGTAGCATATCTCCAATTGTCCTACAAAAGAGCAATAATATTCTCCCCTCCCTCTTTCTCCAATCTCTCTGGTTCTAAGTCATTTCGATTGTTAATTATGCTCTTAGTTTATCAAATAAGCATATTCCGAGATCGCCTTAGCACTTTAACGTTTCCTCATTTGTTCTTCATTATTCTGCTCAATACTGATAGTATATAGCCTTAGTTATATTTCTCCCTGGTATCCCCTTCCCCGGTGATATAAAGCCTTTCTTAGCCATATTATTACCTATTGTTCCCTTCCCAACTACCCTCGATAAGCCCGGGATAGGCTCGAGGCTCAGCTTCGAGGTGTCTACTGGCTGGTTTTGCGCCCGGGAAACATCCCCTTACTGGTTCAATTATTGCTTTGGTTAACTCAATCTCTACCATTTTACTTCACGTTTTAGCACTAACCACCCCTACAAACTAGCTCGGGGATAGATTGCGTCTTTTTAGAATTTCATTTACAATTTTAATTTACCATTTTCACAGTAAATAGTTTGGCGCCCACCGTCGGGCTAAAAGTAATAGTGATTATTTTTTTGCTAGTGTCACACCTCCTTTTTCCACTACTACACCTCGTGAGGGCGTAAAAGAGTTTTTCCAATTAAAGGACAATCGAAACGGAATTTGTTTATTAAGATTTCAGAGTCGCCACTTGGGAGATTTATGGTGTCCCAAGTCACCAATTTGAATCCCGAATCGAGGAAAGGGTTTGACTCTGTATTACAGTCGCGAACCAGAAATCCAGGTAAGGAATTCTGTTAACCCGGGAGAAGGTGTTAGGCAATCCCGAATTCCGTGGTTCTAGCACGGTCACTCAACTGTTTTATTTGATTTTATCTGATTTTAAAACATGTTCTAACTTATGTGCCCTTTTTTAGTAACCCGCTTTTATTATTATTTTTTTTAATAAGAATTGCAACGTCGTGAAAATGCATCTCGAACCACGTCGCACCAGTGCATCCGTGGTTTTTGACACATTTCGACTTCGTTGAGATTTAGATTTGGGTCACATAAATGTGCACCCATATTTAGGAAGGTAATATTATTAAAATACGCGCCTAAAGCAACTACGCGTTTATTATCTTTGGGGAAGACCGTGAAATTCGCTAAACGGTCCACCCCGAAGTCTAAAATTTTAATTCGAGTATTTATTGAGGGCCCCACAATTTTATATTTATTTGGGCGAGGCTCATCTCATTTTATTTTAAAAGGGCAAGCCTAAAAGCAACTATGATTTTCTATTTTTGTTTTGACTCTAAAAGATAGGAAATTCCTAATTAATTAATATTAGGACTCGGGCTTTGAATTCAAGTCCGGGCCCAAACAAAAGGAAGAACCTTTTAATTTGAACCCGCTACCTAACTCAAAACCCGAACTTATACTATTGCTTAAGAAATACTTCAATTGGTTTATGCACTGTCCAGTCCTTTTGGGCTTTAAAAATGGCCCCAGGAGAGCCAATGGCACAGACGTGCGTAGGAGGAAGGCCAGGCTGGCCTGGATTCAAGAAATAGCTGAGCTTTGGCCTCAAAATGAGCCCAGTCCCAAAATGAGGAAATACGTATAGGCTTGAAGCCTATTGATATTAGCACAAACAGATTCAAGTTTTTTTTAATGAATTGAAACAGGAAGAAATGATTCACAATTACTTAAGCTAATAGGATATTGATTGTTTGAACTCCAAATTCCAATTTCAAAAGTTGTTTTTACTGGCTTTCTGCTACGTTTCCAGGCACTAGCAGGTGGAACTCAAACTGGACAAACGATTTTATTGCACATTCGACGTACCATTTGTTTTCGAACTAACTCTAACCACGATTAACTTTAGCTAGTGATTAAGTTAGTATTCAAATAGCTCATGAATTCGAAAATGAATTATTGCAGACCTACTTCAGTTAAAACTTCATAAGAACAAAAATAAACTAATTAAAGCCACTGATTTTATATCTAAACATTCGCATCTACAGCTAATTTCATTCCGTAATCAGTAGTCTAGCCAATTTCCAACTATAGAATCCTCAAACTAATTACCAAACAGTTGTAGAGTAATAATCGACATAGTTCACATTAGAATCTCAATTGACAGTCCATAATGTTCAGTTACATCAGCTAACAGCACTAAACAGCTTAAGCTAAATTAACTACAACATCATACAGCATCTAGAGTACAGAGATCAGAAAGCAATTTCCATTTCATTTCAATTGGGAGCCACATGAAGCAATCGAGGAAGTGTACCTGGATTTTAAATCACAGCAAGAGAAAACAGTAATCAGCAGGGGCAGATGAGTAACAGCAGCAATAAACACACATAGCAATGTTGAAAAATAGGAATCAGCAAGCTTGTAATCCCAGAAATGATATCAAAAGTCCAGGAAAGGTTTTAATGCAAGCAACACCAATGAACCAACCAAAACAGCTTGAATAAACCCCAAACAAACTTGAAATTAGACTGAAGACTCTTTTGAATTCCAGCAATCAAACACATGCACTTTCAGGTCATTTTTAGCTTATCTAGGCTAGAAGTTCGGACTAACAGCTGGAATTTGAAACTAATCTGAGCAAAAGCTCCAATAAAACAATACTTTTTTTTGGATTTTTTGAAGGTTTTCGATCTAAGAGGAATTTTCTAACTCTGAATTTCAGATTTGTTTTTTTTTTTTGGAATTTTTGAAATTCAAACTTTCAGATCTGTCCAGCTTGTAGAACACTTTTGGGGGAAATTTTAGAGGCTCCAAACTTGTGAAACAAGGCATGAGAATGCCCTTTTATAGGCACAATGAGGTGCAACTTCAGATTTCTTATTTTTACACTTTAGTCCCTTCCTTATTTTCATACTAGTCCCCTATTTATTGACTTGTTACTCAAGTAAATATCCTAACTTCCTGAAATTACAACTAAATTCCTATTCTAGAATGTTCTAGGGTGTTCCTAATCTGTTAATACAAGATTCCACTATTTGATTACCCATGTTACCCCTCCTTCATTTACTGAAATCACTAACCTACCCCTAGTTAACTGACCCCACTCCCCTTAACACTAGTTAAAGCTAACAACTATAACCAGTCTTTTAAATCTAAACCAGTTGCTGAATTTCAAATCACCAATTACTATTAACAACTACACTAATTAATCAATTGCCCATAATAACAGATGGAATACTAAATCAAACTTAAAGTGATCAAAACTAAACTAATCAAAACCTAAACTAACTAATATTAATTAGTGAACTAAGGGAATTTCTGATTAACAGTTCGAAATTAAACTAATTAAAGGTTTTTTTTAAAAAGAATTTAAACTAAATACATAACCAATATTGAATCAAAATGGAGTAAATTCCAATATACTTATTAAACTAAAATCAAAAACCAAAATGAACTAGAATTAAGCAATGAATCAGAACGTGAAGTCAAAACAGGGTTGAATAAACTAAACACAAAAATTAAAACTCGACATTAGCAAGTATCAGAATAGAAGCAAATAGAAGAGAATTCCACACAAAAAGGAAAAAGAAAACTCACTGTCATGGTCTAAAATTCTTTTGTCTTTTGATTTAAAATCTGAATACTTCTGGTGATATTTGACCACCATTGATGCCTGATGTAGCATGAGGAAGGCGAGGAGGTCACGTGGTATGAATTTGGGGTCGAATGGAAAAACTTGTATCTTGACCGAAAATTTCAATTTAACTTTCGAAGCGTTTGAGTGATATTTTAAAGCCAATGATTGCAGATTTGGAATGAAGGGATGGAGGAGACTCAGGGGTGTGTTTTTGGTGAAGTTTAGAGGTGGCACTACTGTGCACGGTGGTGGCGGCACCTAGGGTTTCCAAGATTTAGGGATTTTGACGGGGATTTGGAGGATTTCGAGTGTAGATATGGAAAGAGGGAGGTGTGAATGGTACGTGGTGTGATTTTTGGGTCGTTTGGTGGTTGGCCGCCGCTCTGGACGATTTCCTGCGGCGGCATGCGGTGGTGTTACAGGGTTTGTGACTGGGTGCATTTGGGACGATGAAACGGGGGTGGGGGTGATTTCGACCATCTTATACTTATTAATCATAGCTTCACAGCCGTTGATCCCCTAAACATAGACGACTAGGATTTAACGACTATTAAACAGTGTCNTTAAAAATTTCAAAAATCTAACCCAACACAGCCCTAAATGGGGTGTCACAAGTCATGAGCATCTAGAAAGATCTGTAATACAACTACAAAGCCTATAATACATAGAATAAAATCTAAAATCGAAAGGAAGAAATCTGGTGCCGCGAAGGCTGGCGGTCACCTTGCTCAGCTACGATAGCAAATCCTCAGCCTGCTCAAACCCGCCACCGGGTAAACCAATACCTGCATCTGCACGCGAGGTGCAGGGAGTAAAGTGAGTACTCCAACTCAGTGAGTAATAAAAGTAAATAATAGCTGAAAGTAAGAAATCACGTAAGGCACTCCATCATACTATATAGAACAGTACAACCCTTTTTGAGGAGAAACAGTAAAATCGTGAAAATCCTTTGGAAAATATTTGGGCTCCATAAAAACCTCTTTTGAAAATATTCCTTTTCAACAGTTGCGAAAATAATTTCAACAAGTAGGGAATAATAAAAAATCTGCCCCTCGGGCTCAATATCAACCTCTCAGTACAGTATCAGCCCCGCAGGCTCACTCCCAACTCACAAAGTACAACTTCAGCCTCTCGGACTCACTCCCAACTCACAAAGTACAACATCAGCCTCTCGGGCACAACACTCCATTAGCAATTAACACCAGGGTATCTCGTAAATAGTGCAAGAAGCATGGATGCCAATGATATGAGTGTTGAATGTCATGACAACATTACAAAATAAGAACAAATGCATGAGTGCAATGCAATGCATATGACGGTACACTCTAGTACCCGCTGCGGCGTGCAGCCCGCTCCATTTGTTGATCGTCGACGGCGCTCACTGGGGGTGTGTACAGACTCCGGAGGGGCTTTTACAGCCCAAGTGCAATAACAAGCCATCTTGTGGCATCAATCAAATCCTGGTCAGTAATTGTTACCTGACCAATTCATATCCCACAGTGCCATTGTTACCACTGTTTCAAGTCACATCACACAGTGTCATTGTTACCACTGTTTCAAGTCACATCACACAGTGTCATTGTTACCACTGTTTCAAGTCACATCACATAGTGTCATTGTTACC
Source organism: Nicotiana glauca (assembly GCA_026770625.1). Taxonomy (NCBI): domain Eukaryota; kingdom Viridiplantae; phylum Streptophyta; class Magnoliopsida; order Solanales; family Solanaceae; genus Nicotiana; species Nicotiana glauca. The sequence goes on from MU784614.1 coordinate 71,585, forward strand.
ACTGTTTCAAGTCACTGCTGCGGCGCGCAGCTCGATCCATGCTCAGTCTAGAAATTAACATAAGCCCCTTGGGCATTTGTAAAAGAGTAGTTCTCACCCCGAAATATCATTTAAAATATCATTTGAGGTTTCAAAACTTAGAAGTATGGCTGAGTTTGCAAAACAGTATTTAAAACCTTGGACTGAAACCAAATGATATGCAAGAGATGCTAAAACAGTAATATCAATCCCCGAAGGATTCACATAGTTGGCACGAAGCCCAAACATGGCAATCAGCCCATAGTATGATGATACAAGTAGTTTCAGTCAAATACGCGGTAAAATCAACAACTGGGATGGACCAAGTCACAATCCCCAACGGCGCTCTACCCCACGCTCATATCCGACGTGCAAGTCACCTCAATACAGCACTATGATGTGCAAATTCGGGGTTTCAAACCCTCAGGATATCATTTACAAGTATTACTCACCTCTAGCCGGCCAAAGACTAGCTTGCAATTCCCTTTCCTCTCGAATCGACCTCCTCGCACGTCGAATCTGGCCCAAACCACAACGAATACATTACAATAGGCTAAGGGAATATAACCCAATCGAAAAGACTCGAAAAATATCGAAATTCACAAATTTTGTAAAACCTGAGCCTCGGGCCCACTTCTCGAAATCCAGAAATTTTTACATCAACGGCTTCCTTATCTCCCACGAGTTCAACCATACCAATTTTACCAAAATCCGACTCCGGATCGATGTTCAAATCTTGAAAATTCATTTTATAGAATTTTAGAAAATTCCTCCATTTCTCTTGAAATATCAAGAATCTACCCCCAAAAATGAAGATTAATTCGTGGAATATAATCACAAGGGAGTTAAGAACACTTACCCCAAGTTTTGTGGTGAAGTTTGCCTCTAAAAATTGCCCAAACCGAGCTCCGTAGCTCAAAATATGTAAAAATGGCCGAAACCCCCGTTTTATAGCATTTTACCATTCGGGCGCCCTAGGTGGCGCCGGGCGCTGCCTGTGGCGCTGGAACCAGTAGCCAAAACTTTCTGGCGCCATGGATGGCGCCCCGCGCTACTCTGGGCGCTGGCGATGGGCAACTATTTTTCCCGACATGAAAATGGGCATAACTCTCTCATACGATGTCCGAATTGGACGATCCTTTTTGCTATTGCTCCAAAATTTCGATACGGATCTAATGCTTCAATCAAAACTGAATTTGGAGCTCATTTGCTTAATTAATATCACTTATTCTTGAAGAACCACGTTAAAACATTTCTAAACCACGCTCCGTTAACCATCCGAAATCCACCTGAGGCCCTCGGGACCTCAACCAAATTAACCAACAAGTCCTAAAACATCATACAAACTTAGTTGTTTTCTCAAATCACACCAAACCACAATAAAATATAAATCACACCCCAATTCAAGCTTCACGAAACTAACGAATTTTTAAATTCTACGTTCGATGCCAAGGCCTATCAAATCAATCCGGAATGACTTCAAATTTTGCACTCAAGTTATAAATGGCATAACGAAGCTATTTCGATTTCCGAAATAAAATTTCGACCCCGATATCAAAAAGTCAACTCTTAGTCAAACTTCCAAATTCCATTTTTCCAACTTATGTCAAAATGCTTCAATTTATTTTACGGACATCGAAATAAATATCCGAACATACTCGTAAGTTTAAAATCATCATACGGAGCTATTGAAATCATTAAAACTCCATTTCGGTGTCGTTTGCACAAAAGTCAAACTCCGGTCAACTCTTTAAACTTAAACTTTGAACCGTAACTTTCATTCCACCAAACAAACTCCGAATCATTGAAAAATCGAAACTGACAAGTCACATAAGTCATAATTCATCTTATGAAGCTATTCAAGGCTTCAAATAGTATAAAGCAGCATAAGTTTGGGTCATTACATTATACTTATTAGTCATAGCTTCACAGCTGTTGATCCCCTAAACCTAGACGGCTAGGATTTAACGACTACTAAACGGTGTCGTTTAGGTGGGGGAAGGGGCTGGACCGGGTCTGGGGGTGTTGGGCTTGGGATGTGGATGGGTATGGGGACAAATTTGGGCTTGAAGGGGTGGGTTTTAAGGGAGAACGTTTGGGCTAGCCTCAGATTTGGCCCAAATTACATTAGCCTATGTTTTTCTTTATTTTCTTTATTAATTCCTTTTCTTTGTTTTCTTCTTTTTGTTTTTGTTTTTATTTATTTATTTATTTTTGTATTTCAAATTGTATTTTTTTCTGATTTTACTAGAATACAAAAATTAAAATGAAACCTAATTTATTAAGCTAATTAATTCCTACAAAATTTATTAAATCCTATTTAATAGTAAAATCATGACGAATTCAACAATTATCAACTAAAAAATGCAAAAATGGACTATTCTTGTCATTATGTTCTAAAAACAACTTAACCCCTAATTAGTCCTTAAATAGGAAATTGAATCCTAAATGCAAATGCCAAATGTTTTTTTTATATTTTTCATATTAATTAAAATGGACAAATAAAATGCAAACAATTAGCAGAAAATGACACAAAATTCACAAGAGTGTAAAATAATGAAAGAAAAGTTATTTTATTTGAATTTTTGGGAATAATTCATATATAGGGCAAAAATCACATGCTCACAGCTGCCCCTCTTTGCTCGGAAACATGAAGAGTATTCGGGCAAAGATAAGTGATCAAATACGAGTGATTTTTGCCCGTTTGAATATTCCGTGTGAAGCATCTTTGAAAACCATCTGACCGCACCCTGCTTCGGAGGTTGCCTACATATCCTTGGCTAAAAAGGAATCAGGTCAGTGTAGTTCGGGAAGGTTTGGTAGCTGGGACTACCAGGAGCTGTGATTTCATTGTTGTTGCTGCTGCTACTACTCGCTGACCTCCTTATTACACCGTGTTAAATGAAACTAGCCTAAGCTATGATCTATGAATTACAAAAGATCCTATCTATGTCTTCAAACTTGCTCTTGTGTTGTCTTGAACTTGTATCTTGTATTCTTCCGATGGGATTCTTGTTGTTGCCTTGAATTGTGATTGGCGATGTTTTACCATTCCTCCGAATGATGCTTGATTTCTACAATTTGAAATATGTGCCTCTATTCTCCAGGCGGGCTCCTGATTGCTGACACTTGAAAAGTATTCCCTTATTCTCCAGGTGGGCTCCTGACTGCAATGCTTGAAGAGTATTCCCTTGTTCTCCGGGTGGGCTCCTGAATGTCACAAAATAGACAAACAAAGAAAATTTTATGCCCCAGTTGGTGACTGGGCACGTCATGTTATCAAATATTAAAATAAAAGCTAAAATTTGAATTGCACTTCCCTTGTTCTCCAGGTGGGCTTCTGACTGCTGAACTTAAAAAGTATTCTCTTGTTCTCCAAGTGGGTTCCTGATTGCTGATCTTGAAAAGTATTCCCTTGTTCTCCAGGTGGGCACCTGATTGCAGCAAAAATAGACAAACAAAGAGAGTTGCTGCCCCAGTTTGATGACTGGGCGCGTTATGTTACTAAATATTAAAAGGTAAAATTGCATTCTACTTCCCTTGTTCTCCAGGTGGGCTCCTGACTGCTGAAACTTGAAATGTATTCCCTTGTTCTCCAGGTGGGCTCCTGACTGCTGAAACTTGAAATGTATTCCCTTGTTCTCCAGGTGGGCTCCTGACTGCAACAAAATAGACGAACAAGCGAAATTTCCTGCCCTAGTTCGGTGGCCGGCCAGACTTGTGAGTTGTTACCTAAGCTACTGGTATGATGGTGAGAGCAAAATGAAAGACTTTATTGGCATGTACAACCCTTGCGAGTAAAACTATTTGACTAAGACTTTATCCTAGGAGAAAATTCATCAGACTAGGGTTTCTGTTATCTTAGGAGAAAGATTCATCAGACTAAGATGTCGACCCTAGGAGAAGATTCATTAGACCAGGTTTTCTATCTTAGGAGAAAAATTCACCAGACTAAGATTGGGATCCTAGGAGAAAGGTCGTCAGACTAAGGTTTCTGTTATCTTAGGAGAAAGATTCATCAGATTAAGATGTCGACCCTAGTAGAAGATTCATCAGAACAGGTTTTCTATCTTATCTTAGGAGAAAGATTCGTCAGACTAAGATTTTGACTCTAGGAGAAGAATCATCATACTAGGTCTTTTGTTATCTTAGGATAAAGGTTCGTCAGACTAAGATTTTGACTCTAGGAGAAGGTTCATCAGACTAGGTCTATTTTGTTATCTCAGGAGAAAGATTCATCAAACTAAGATTGCGACGCTAGGAGAAGGTTTATCAGACTAGGTCTTTTGTTATCTTAGGAGAAGGATTCGTCAGACTAAGATTTTGACTCTAGGAGAAGATTCATCAGACTAGGTCTTTTGTTATCTAGTAATCTTAGGAGAAAGCTTCGTCAGACTAAGATGCAGACCCTAGGAGAAAGTTCATCAGACTAGGCCCCTTTGGCTATCTTCGGAGAAAAAATGTGAAAAGCAATGGCAGCATTTTATGCACACTAGCAAGACCGGCAAGGGCCAAGATTTGAGAAACTTCCCTTTTGTCGGCTTTCCTCTTCTTCCTTCTCTTCCTTTCATTTCCTTCCTATTGTTGAACCGACCTTCTTGCACTGCTTTGTTCCTATTTCAGACAAAGAAAACTTGTGAGTTTAAAATATGGTGGTTGGTTTGTGGCCTTGAACTTCGAGGCGGCCCAATATCCTCCATTTGTTGCATTGCATGACCTGGCATCTCCCCAACCCTTATGTCTCATATGAATCCCATGGCATGTCTATTGTCCCCACTTCGTGTATATGATGTTTCATCTTGACTTAACCACTAGCTTCGGCCTTGAGTTTATTGTGATAACTGATTCCCACTTGAAGACCTTGCTAACCCCTTTTCTTTGTCACCCTTAACATGGAAGATATCTCCGATCCGTTCACCAAACCTCCTTCATCTGTTGCATTGTTCCTGAATTGATACGTACCACGCCCTTGTATTTTACACGGATCCCAAAGCATGTTGATTGTGGCCAACTCATTGTGCCTGCTGTTTTCTCCTTACTTGATGCCTTGATGTGTTCACCAGATCCCGTGTTGTTCAATTGGAAAGTTGGTGGCAGATTTTGAAGTCATTTCTCACTTGTTATAACTGGACAGACTCAAGAGGAGGAAGTAAATAGGACAAAAGGAACATAGTAGGAGGACAATGAAAGAGATGATTCCTGACAAGAAAACTACAAAATAGAAACCTATCGGATGTGGATACCGACTCTAATGACCTTGACATGCACCTGTGGCTTGTTCCATTTAGCAAATCCAATTGTTCAGCTCTTGTTGTAACGTTTCAATGTGAAACTAGGCTTCAATGCTCCTGCTTGCCCGATCTGATTCACAATCCTTACTCGATTTGTGGTGCCCGTAAGTTTTCACCATCAAGCCTCTCTCATTTTGGTCTTTTTTGTCAACTCACCATCGCCTTATGGTGCCTGTGAAGGTTTTTACCAATAAGACTCTCTCATTTTTTATTTCTCTCAGCCTTTATCGACTTGGGATACCCGTGAGGGCTCTCATCAACAAGACTCTCTCATTCGTCATTTCCTTCGTTTGGACCGGAGTGTTG
>MU784617.1:14920-45954 GCA_026770625.1 Nicotiana glauca
ATGCAAAAATTTACAGTTTTATGACTAAATTATTTTGTAATCTTCATTCTCAAAAGTAATTTGAGTAGAGCCAATCCCACTCAAAGAGAAGGTCAAGTAGACCGTTCAGAAGAAATATCCCCCAATCAAACTGAGAAAGAAGGGGAATAATCCCAATTAACAAAAAAGCAGACAATAGTATTGTGTAGGATAGATATATATTTGAACTACTCATCGAGAGGGAAAAAAAATTGAACACCGTAAAATCTTGAAAAGGATAGGAGATAGACAAGACTGTACTTTCAAAATGCCGTTTAAAAATAACCTGAATACATTAAGGAGTCATCTTGTTCCCAGACAGGTTATACTCCGATTAAATAAATCACTGAATTATTGGTGGTTAATCATAATAAAATTTGGATACGCGGTGTATAGTTTATAAAAATCATGTTTTGTTTTTAAGTAAGATAAAAAAAAAGTTTCTCCAATAATACTCTTGACCTGCTTACATACTTTATCAAATTAATACTTCAGTTATTCTAATTGAAAAATTGTCTAATATAATTAAAAATAGAAATATATTTTAATTACCTATCTTTTAATCATCTCAAATAAAGACCACCATAGGACTAACTTTAAGATAAGGGGATACTAAATCATGGTATAAATGATTAAATAAATATAACTAAAACATTACTCTTCTAAAAGTGATTCTTTTTGAGGTACTCTTGTAAAATTGATTAAAAATTATTAGCTAAATATAATTTAAGAATAAATATGAAATTTACTATCATTAATGTTAATTATCTCAAATATACAACTTTTTCAGCAATTTTAAGGTAAGATATGCTAAAATATGAGATAAATAAAATTAGTATTTTCATCTTGTAAAGATTAAAATTGTATTTAAACATCATTATATAATTTGAATCAGTACTGCAAACAAATAAGACATAACAACGGATGGAACTAAACAAGTAATAATATTGAGACATCTTTTGTTATTAACACATACTCTTATGCAGGCAATATTATTATTCCATGTTACTAGAATTACCACATAGCAAAAATGAGTATTATTAATACGGAAAATCAAAAATGATAACCGACTACCTGATTACTGATCAGAATTCAATAATAATAGGATTATTTTGATTAAACGGGTATCCAACAACCTTGGAAGAACATTTGCAGCAGAATAAAAAAGGATTACATGCAGATATTTTCAGTTTCAAAGATTCTCAATATCACGGACAATAATTTCTTTTACCACAGAGAAATCCTCGTTTCAGCTTCCAAACTCTGAGATAATGGGTATTCCTCCTCTATCCTTCTCCACCTAAAATACCATACTTAAAGCAACAGCTAGGTTTTTATCTCGTGATGTGCGACTACCACATACCCCGTGCTCTACTGCCTTGGCCATTGAACCAAAGCCCTGGGGCAACACACAAAAAGTATCCATTTCTTAAAAATATTCCTCTTCTTAATCGTAGTGTCTTCGTTATAACAATTACAATAATAACAACAACAGCAGCAACAACAACAACAATAACAAAAAATTCAGTGATTTTTCACGAGTGGAGTCTAGTAAGGGTAAGATGTACGCAGTCTTACCCCTACCCGGCAAGGGTAGAGAGACTGCTTCAGATAAACCGTCGGCTAAAAAAAGGATGAAAACAAAAGTAGTGGCAACAAGTAGGAACAACAACAACATAAAAAAGACCTAAGATAAAAAAGCAGTTAAACTCTAGGTAGTAATAGCAGTCTATGAATAAATGGATATCACATTAACACTAGCACTAGCGAACCGAGTAAGACAAAGAGCTAACCCTCTACCCTAATTTTCGACCTCCATATCCTTCTTTCTAGGGCCATGTCCTCAGTCAGCTCCAATTGCGCTATGTCTTGTCTAATCACCTCTCCTCAAAACTTCTTAGGCCCACCTCTACCCCTCCTGATACCCATAAGGGCTAACCTCACACACCTTCTAACTGGTTCTATACTTCTCCTTTTAACATACCCGAACCATCTCAATCTTGCCTCCCGCATCTTATCCTTCACTGGGGTCACTCCCACCATATCCCGAATAACTTCATTACTAATCGTATCTAATCTGGTATGCCAACACATCCATCTTAACATACTCATCTCAGCTACTCTCATCTTCTGAATATGAGAGTTCTTGATAGGCCAATACTCTACTTCATACAACATAGTCAGTCTAACTACTACATTGTAGAACTTACTTTAAGTTTCAACGGCACATTCTTATCACACAAGACACCGGAAGCGAGCCTCCACTTCATCCATTCTGCTCTGATATGGTGCGTGATATCCTCATCAATCTTCCTGTTACCTTGTATTATAGATCCAAGGTACTTAAAACTGTCTCTCCTGTGGATGACTTGTGTATCAAACCTCATACCCATGTCTGCTTCCTGGGTAACTTCACTAAACTTGCACTCCAAATACTTCGTCTTGGTCCTGCTTAGCTTGAAACCTTTAAACTCAAGAGTCTATCTCCAAAACTCCAGTCTGTCGTCAACACCTCCTCTTGTCCCGTCAATAAGAAATATATCATCCACAAATAACATACACCATGACACCTCCCCTTGAATGTGCCGCGTTAATGCATCCATCGCCGAACAAAACAAAAACGAGCAAGGGTTGATCCCTGATGCAACTCCATCACAACCAGGAAGTGTTCTGAGTTTCCTCCCGCTGTCCTTACCCATACCTTAGCTCTATTATACATGTCCTTAATCACTCTAATATAGGCTATATGCATACCTTTAGCCTCTAAATACCTCCATAGAACGTATCTTAGGACTTTATCATATATTTTTTCTAGGTCAATGAACACAATATGCAAGTCCTTCTTCATTGTCCTATACTGCTCCATCAATCTCCTCACCAAATGAATGGCTTCCGTAGTTTAACTACCCGGCATGAAATCGAATAGGTTCTCGCAAGTAGACACACTCCTCATCACCCTCCCTTCCACCACCCTCTCTCAAGCTTTCATCGTATGACTTAGCAGCTTAATACCCCTATAGTTGTTACAATTCTGCATATGACCCTGTTCTTATACAACGGAATCACCATACTCCACCTCCACTCTTCAGGCATCCTCTTTATCCTAAAAATGACGTTGAACCTAGAGAGTCATTTCAACCCTACCATACCCACGCTCTTTCAGAATTCTACTGGGTTTTCATCTGGCCTGGTCGCTCTAACCCTGCTCATCTTACGCATATCCCCCTAGACTTCCCCCACACGTATGCGCCTAACCTCCCATCATTCAAGAGTTTATGGAAGTATGACTACCACCTCCGCGTAATCTATGCCTCCTCCATCAGCACTCTACGCTCCTCGTCTTTTATGCACTTCTCTATAACTACTAAAAAAGAAAATACTTACCCCTGATCTGGCTGAAAAAGGAAAATCAGAAAAGCAAGATTTACTGGGACCTGTCATTGTATCTCCCCATTTACTAAGTGCATGGATAAAGAATCCAGCTTTAAGCTCCCAAGTTATGGGTAAAACAGGAGGGTGATTAAGAAAAACATCCGCCAACTAGTGACTTGAAAGAAAATGGGGAAAACAAATTAAAACGTCCTATTATATCACACATTTAGAACACAATTTCCAAGATCTAAAACATGGACACATCGAGACAAGTAGCCAATACATGTCTATTATCTTCTGAAATGTAATTGGCGACAGATACAAACCCTCCCACCTAACAACAAGATTTTAATAAGGGGTGGCACTCTTCTGTGAAAATTTTTTTAACCGAGGAGGAAACTGCTAATCCTTTTCATATATTCAATGTAGAATTCAAGATAGTAAAACCCCGATACTTACCTTTGATTTGATTTCATTAAGCACATCACCCACAGTACTCTTCTTAGGCAATCTTATGTTCAGAATTTCAATCTGAAAGCAATGTAAAACTCAATTAGAGAAAGCACTAATCAAAGAAGAAAAAACAGACTTGGTCATCTCAGACGCACCTCATCCTTTGTGGAATGATGAAAGGCGACCTTGAGTGTCTTCAGACATTGCAACTCTGGCAGAGGGATGCCCAGAACTTTATAACACAGAATATCAGAGATCTGTAAAGGGATAAAAATAACAAATCCGAAAGAATAAGAAAAAAAAATCTGAACTGAGTAAGTCCATAGCCACATGCATCATTGTAACACAATACTGTGCTACTTTGTCATGTTAATTAAAGCATACAAAAAGCACCTATACACTTCCCTATTGAAGTTAATCCATGTATACGAACCTGATTGTAGTGGACAAGCATGTCAACCAGATGGTCGACAGACCGATACTTAATGGGGTTGGGCTTTGGTTGCTGTGAGTAGCAATTATGAGGGGTCAGCCTAATTTTTGAAGGATCATCCACACCAAGACGCTGAGCTACTTTTTCCACCACTTCATCATATGTGTTGCTTTTTGCTCTGAAGTTCATGAAAGATGGATGATTCATTAGAATCAAGTGCTTTGTACTACTGCCGACAATCCATGAAAACATCAAATATACTCACAACTCCAGACAGAAATCAACTTCCTTTGGTTTCTCTAGAGCTCTGAAATGGACAATCTGTAATCGATTTTTTCAAATATAAGCAATCAAAATTGATGTCCACAATGGAGACACTATAAAGAACCTGCTGCACCATACACATGATCCAGAGAAAATTAGCGTTGAACATTAGTATTCCCCTCCTCAACACACAGGCACCCATAACCAAAGCATAAATGGAAGAAGATATATCCAGCTAAAACAGAAAGGTACAGTCGCGAGATCGGGATCCATAATCGAAAGTTGCTATTCACCTGGCGATTTTTCACATATTCCAAAAATGAAGAAACATCCGGGTATCGGACATGCTCTTCAACTTCAGGAGAAGGTTTCTTCTGAAAGCAAATAATGTCTCCATCTTCAATCTGTCAGAAATAGGAAAGTCGATAAAGCTAATCTGAATAAGGAAAGATAAACAATTAGCATTAGATCGAAAAGAAGCCTTCTTGTCTAGGCGTTCACACATGACAGAAGGTTCAAATTTTATTTCCTGTAGTGGATCAATAACATTAGTTATGTAATCACCATGGCATCAACAACAAAAAGAAGGCAGCATTAACACACCTCAAAAAGCTCAATTTCAAATCCAGCCAATTCATTCAGCTTTTCAAGTACATCAGTTGGCTTACTGGAACTCTTCACAAACAGCCTACCAATATAACTGAAATTCCAAATTTCAAAGAAACTGAGCTGCTAAACCTCCACAACAAAAATATATGTAGCATGTATTCTCTAATAAAAACACACTTACCGTAGTTCTTCTTTCGCAGGATCATAAAGTTTGAAGAAAAGGAGTATATCATCTTTACTTTTTTCGAGTAGAGGAATAGGAAGCAGATCCTGATATTTTTCCATGTAAGTCGTCAGAAATAGCATACTCAAAAAATACCTGTCAACAGCGAGAACTGTTCCACCGCGGACCGCACAAAATGCAATGCGGTCCGCACCACACAGAATTATACAAGTTTGAGAAGGCAACCACTGCGGTCCGCACAAAATGCTCCGCGGCAGCAGTGGTCCACCGCGGACCGCACAAAATGTAATGCAGCCGCGGTGACAAACTTCAAAGAATTGGTGTGCCCCCGCACTATGTTTTTTGCGGCCGCACCAAATATAGTGTCGTCCGTATTGCAAACTTCAAAGACTTTAACAACTTTTTTCCACTTTGTCCTGCACTACATCATCACAATCCTGTAGCTTCTCACAACCAGTCAGTCTAAAAATAAATCCTATACTACAATGAAAATCAAAGAAAAACACATGTGTTGCCTCCCAAGAAGCGCCTGATTTAACGTCGTGGCACGACGCAGGTTACCATCAAATTACTTTAGATGGAGGAGTTCCACAACGTGGCTGTCATCAATCTTGCCAAAGTAATGCTTGACCCTATGCCCATTAACTCTGAAAACCTCCACATTTTTGTTCTTCAAATCAAGGGCACCAAACGGAGTCACAAACACCACTTCAAAAGGTCCACTCCATTTTGACTTAAGCTTTCTCGGAAATAACCGTAACCGATAGTTGAACTAGAGAACCAAATCACCCACTTTGAACTCCTTTCCACGAGCATATTATCATGAAGGTACTTCATCTTGTCCTTGTACAAGGATGAATTGGAGTACACATGGAATCGGAATTCATCAAGTTCATTAAGTTGCTCCACACGAAGATTCATTGCTACATCCCATTCAAGGTTCAATTTCCTCAAAGCCCACATGGTCTTGTGCTCTAACTCAACCGATAAATGGAAAGCTTTCCCAAACACCATCCGGTATGGAGACATACCAATTGGAGTCTTGTAAGCAATCCTGTAAACCCATAGAGCATCATCCAACTTCTTAGATCAATTGTTCCTGTTTGCATTGACCGTTTTAGAAAGAATACTCTTGATTTTCCTGTTTGAGACTTTAACTTGGCCACTCGCCTGAGGATGATAAAGAATAGACACTTTGTGGTTGACACTATACTTTGCAAATAAGGTGTCAAAAGCTCTATTGCAAAAATGCGACCCCCCATCACTTATGATTGCAGGAGGTGTGCCAAACTTTGTAAAAATGCTCTTTTTGAGAAACGCAACCACACTCCTAGCTTCATTGTTGGGAAAAGCCACGGTCTCGATCCATTTTGAAACATAGTCAACCGCCACTAGAATGTAGGTGTTCCCGCACGAGCTTACAAATGGGCCCATGAAATCAATACCCCACACATAAAAAAATATCCACTTCTAGAATGGTGTTGAGAGGCATCTCATCTTTCTTCGAAATATCACCCGCTCTTTGACATTCGTCACACCTCTTCACAAGATCGCTTGTATCTTTATACAAAGTTGGCCAATAAAACCCATAACTTAGAACCTTCGAAGCTTTCCTCGCCCCTCCATGATGGCCACCATAGGGAGAGGAATGACAAGCCTGTAAGATACTCAATTGCTCCTCCTTAAGGACACACCTCCGGATCACTCCGTTGGTGCAAATCTTGAATAAGTACGGCCCATCCTAATAGAAATCCAAACTATCTCGTTTGAGCTTCTTCTTTTGGTTAGCAGAGAGCTCACACGGGATGATTCCAATCACAAGGTAATTAGCAACATCCACAAACCGTGGCATATCACTCATTGACACAGAAAATAGCAGCTCATCGGGAAATGCATCATTGATCTCTAGTCCATTACACAACCTTCCTTCCTCCTCCAAGTGGGACAAGTGGTCCGCCACTTGGTTTTCACTAACTTTCCGGTCCACAATTTCCAAATCAAAATCTTGAAGTAACAAGACCCATCGCATCAGCCTAGCTTTAGAGTCTTTCTTCGTCATCAAGTACCTAAGGGTCGCATGATCGGTGTGCATCATGACCTTGGCTTCCATGAGATATGGCCGAAAATTTTCCATTGCAAACACAATAGCCAACAACTCTTTCTCAATCAACGTGTAGTTCCTTTGAGCCTTATTCATTGTCTTGCTCGCACAGTACACCGGTTGAAACATTTTGTTCACTCTTTGACAAAAACTGCCCCAACCACAACATCACTCGCGTCGCACATGAGCTCGCAAGGCAAGCTCCAATTGGGTGCGGTAATGATAGGGGTGGTGGTCAACTTATGCTTGAGAAGTTCAAAGACTTGCATACTTCCCTCATCAAACACGAACTTTACATCTTTTTCTAGTAGCTTGAACAAAGGATTCACTACCTTCGAAAAGTCCTTGATAAACCTCCGGTAGAACCCCGCGTGCTAAGAAAACTCCTAACCCCCTTGACAGAAGTGGGGGGAGGAAGCCTTGAAATCACCTCTATTTTGGCCTTATCAACTTCTATGCCATGCTTTGAAATTTTATTACCCAACACTATGCCCTCCTCAACCATGAAGTGGCATTTTTCCCAATTGAGCACAAGATTGGTGTCTTCACAACGGGCCAACACTCTATCCAAAATTTTCAAACATTCATCAAAAGAATCACCTACCATACTAAAATCGTCCATGAACACCTCCAAAATATCTTCCACCATATCGATGAAAATGGCCATCATACACCGTTGGAATGTCGCCAGTGCATTACACAACCCAAAAGGCATCCAAGAAAAGGCAAATGTGCCATATGGACAAGTAAATGTGGTCTTCTCCTGATCCTACAGATCAATCAAGATTTGGTTGTACCAAGAATATCCATCCAAGAAACAATAGAAGGCACGCCCAGCAAGACGATCAAGCATCTGGTCAAGGAAAGGCAATGGGAAGTGATCCTTGCGGGTCACTGATAAGTGCATTTTACCTGATCTTAACCACATAATCTCTCATAAAAACATATAAATTATCATGTTTCCTCCATATTCTTAACTTTATGGAAGAACTGTTGTGCGCAACATGAAGAAAATACAACAAAGAAGTATGAAATCGAGCTATGATTCATTAATGCTATGACAATGCACCAAGTCTCGATTTGCTATGATGAAATCTAAATTTAGAATTGCAAAATTCTCATCTCTGCAATGAATCAAAATCTTGATTTGCCATTAAAATATAGCACCAAATCGAGAATTCAAATTCTCATATCTGTAAATGCAAAATCTAGATTTGTAATTATGAAATCGACGAAATCTAAACTTAGAATGACGAATTCTCATATCTGCAAATGCAAAATCTAGATTTGCCATAGAAATCTAGTACCAAATCCAGAAGTCATCATGAAACTTTCTTATATAAGAAGATGTTGCCCGATCAGAGAAGGGGATCGCAGTAGAGAGAAAGCTTAGAGCTAGAAGTCTGAATCCAATTCTTAATACGCTTCTCTGTTTTATTTCTTTCACTAGTATCAAGTTATCTTTTCTTTTAGATCACAATAGTGGTTTAGTTGTTGTTTCTAAATAAATTCCAGCGTAGAAAATTACTCTAGTTCCTACTTTTAATTAAATAGGGGGAATTATTCTTCTTGAATATTTCTTTCTATTTTCTTATTTAATGGACAAGAATATTTCCATTGTAAGTACTAGTTCCAGTATGGAGTAACTTTTCTTGTGTTGGAAGAAAGGCGAATCTTAATATTTCTATATAATAGTAGAAATTATTCCTCAAATTCACATGCTTGAGTTAGAATTTATTTAACTTTTATCTGCTTTTACAGTTAGACGTTATTTAATTTATTAACATCTATCTATCTTGTACTGCATTTTAACTATTTATTCATTCAGTAATCGAGAGAGGCAAAAGAAATAATATAGTTAAATGTAGTATTGTTAAATGTTAATATTTATTCAGTAACATCTATCTCTTTCATGTTATAATTAATTTTACACTTATTTGTAATCGAGAGAGGCGAATAGTGTAATAATCAGTTTATAACAAGTAGGGTAATCGAAAGGGACTTACTAACAAGAGCATATTTTAGTTTAATCACATATTTCTGGTTCTTTAATAGTACTTGAAGATTAATTTGTATAACTAAGAGGAGTGCAATTGATTATTCAACTTAAGTAATAATATATATTTGTAATCGTGAGAGGCATTTATACATTTTTGAGAAATAGAAATTGAAGAATAATAATTCTACAATATAATAGAAATATTAAGTGAAGTCAAGATCCCAACACCTTTTAATTATATTTGTGAAAAACAAAATATTTTCTATTGCTCTATTCATGCATTTTTAGTTAGTTAACTTACAACTCAACTCTATCTGATATTCTCAAATAGTAATTAAAACAAGAAACATCTGTAGAATAGATAAACCAATCTCTGTGGGTTCAATATTTTTCTATACTATTATTTGACAGAGTACAAGTTAGAATTTTATATACGCTAGACACTCGTCAAATTTTTGGCGCCGTTGCCGGGGATTGGCTAACGTCTACTACCGATTAATTGTTTTACTACTAATTTGAGATTTTTTTTTATTTTCTAATTATTTTAACTTTTCTGCAAAAATTTCAGAAAGTGTATGACCCGTTCCTCTTGTAGAGAACTAGTCAAGTACGATCCTGAAATTGAAAAATCCTTGCGGTTGATACGAAAAGAACAAACCTCACGATCTCAAATTTTCACATAAGAGGAAATGGAGAACGAAGAACTCAATAACCAACTTCCACCACATCAATTAAAAGAACAGTTTGATGAGGTTGAACCACGACGTGATAGAATACTAGAGATTATGCAAGGACAGATCATTTAAGGAGAATCAAGTGTAAGGAGACCACCAATTGTAGCAAACAACTTTGAAATCCACACAGACTTGATTCAAACCATTCAACAGTCATGTCAGTTTATTGGTGATGCGATTGAAGATCCTCACGCCCACTTAATTGATTTTATTGAATTAGTTAAAACTTGCAGGTATAATGGAGTGACAACAGATACTATAAGGTTGCGGTTTTTTTCTTTTTCATTAAAAGGTGAAGCCAAAATATGGTTGCGAAGTCTATCAAGAGACTAAATTAAAACATGGGACCAAATGTCTTAGGAATTTCTTAATAAATATTTTTCACCTGCAAAAATATATAAAATAAAGCAAGAAACCAATAATTTTATTCAGACAGATTCTGAATCTATATACCAGGCATGAGAAAGATTAGTAGCAATGTTAAGAAAATGCCCACATTATGGTATCCAAGACCCTGACATTTTATATATTTTCGATCACGGTCTTAAACTCTCTGCTAAAAATGTAATTGATGCAGCATCAGGAGGATCAATAATGGGAAAAACTACTGTAGAAGCAATGCAATTGCTTAATGAGATTTCGAAAAATGTTGTTCAATGGCCCTCAGACAGAATGATTATCAAGATAGCAGCAGGAGTAAATCAAGTTGAAGCTTTGAATTCATTGACACAACAAATTGCTACCTTAACACAAAAAGTTGAGGCTTTTTAGGTAGGTGCTCACACATTATCCCAACTTGAGAATTGTGATGTTTATCAAGGTAATCATCCAAATCATGAATGTCAAGCTTCAATACAAAATGAGGAACAGGTAAATTTGATTGGTTACAGAAATAATTACTCATTCGGTAGTCCCATGCACAAAAACATCCAGGATTTCAATGGAGTAATAATTCTAATGGTGCTGAAAATCCTCAAAGATTTTTTAATTAAAAGAAGCAAGTACAGGGACCACCTGGTTTTCAAAATCAAAATAGATGGTAACAAAATTTTCAAAAATATCAGCGTCCTGATATACAAATTCATTAAGGCTACTGACACGAAGGTTGAAAGTAAACATTCAGCTATCAAGAATTTGGAAATTCAGGTAAGTCAATTAGCAACCCTCATGTCTAGACAAATTCAAGGTGCTCTACCAAGAAACACTGAGAAAAACACAAAAGAACACCTCAAAGTCATCTCTCTACGATCAGGTAAATCTCTTAATGATCCATGTGTAGATAGACAAGGAAAGCCACAAGAAGTGGAAAAGGTAAATGAAGGACAGAGTAAAATAGAATCTAAGTTTCCAAAAGAACAAAAGAATAAATACGGGGTTATCATCACTTATGGTCCTCAAAGTCATCTCTCTACGATCAGCTAAATCTCTTAATGATCCATGTACCGATAGACAAGGAAAGACACAAGAAGTGGAAAAGGTAAATGAAGGCAAGAATAAAATAGAATCTAAGTTTCCAAAAGAATAAAAGAATAAAGAGAAAAATGTACAAGAAAATGAATTGATAACAAATCCTCAATCTGTACCTCTCCCTTTTCCCCAAAAGATGAAAAGAGAAAAGCTTGACAAACAGTTTTCAAAATTTTTAGATATTTTGAAGTAACTTTACATTAACATACCTTTGACAGATGCTTTGACGCAAATGTCTTCATATGCTTAATTTCTGAAAGAAATTTTGTCAAGTAAAAGAAAATTGGAAGAAGTTTCAGTGATTAAGCTTACAGAAAAATGCAGTGCTATACTTCAAAATAAGCTCCCTCATAAACTTGGTGATTCGAAAAGTTTTACAATTCCTTGTATCGTGGGAGGTACTCACTTTGAAAAGGCGTTATCTGATTCAGGTGCTTTAATAAATCTAATGCCTTTTTCAATTTTCAGGAAATTAGAACTTGGTGAACTGAAAAGATACTGATGTGTCTCTTTAATTAGCTGATCAAAGTGCTAAGAGACCAAAAGGAATTATTGAAAATATCCTTGTTAGAGTTGATAAGTTTATATTTTCTGTAGATTTTATAGTACTTGAAATGAAAGAGAATACTGAGGTACCATTAATTTTAGGCAGATCATTTCTTGCAACAGGAAGAGCAATAATTGATGTCCATCAAGGACAATTAATTTTGCAAGTTGATGAGGAAAGAGTGATTTTTGACATGCAGAAAATGATAAAATTTCCTAGAGATGAGTCATCATCATCTTGTTTTCAAATTGACCAACTAGATGACCTTGTAGATGAATACAAAGATAATCAGTTAATTACTGATTCATTATAGAGATGTTTGGCTAGGTCAGGTACCATAAGTGATGATAACCCGTAATTAGAGAACAAGCTAAAATACTTGAAAAAGAGTCAGAAAATGAGAAAGTCTCACAAGAAGGAGTTTAATTAAAAATTAAACTCAAAGAAATTCCTTCTCATTTAAATTTCTTTCTTGAACCTGAATTATTTCCAGTAATTATTTCTTCTTCTTTGACTATAGAACAGGAAAACAAACTGATTGGAGTCCTGAGAGAACACAAAAGAGCCTTAGGGTGGACTATAGCTTATATCAAAGGAATCACAAGATTCTTATGGAGAATGATTATAAGCCAATAGTCCAACCCCAAAGGAGAGTAAATCCAGCAATGCAGGAAGTCGTCAAGAAAGAAGTGGTGAAACTTCTAGCAGCATGTATCATTTATCCAATATCTGACAGTCCTTGGGTAAGTCCTGTACAAGTAGTACCAAAGAAAGGAGGTATGATAGTAATAGAAAATGAAAATAATGAACTCATACCTACTAGAACAGTCACGGGATGGAGAGCTGTATTGATTGCAGATGACTTAATGATGCCACAAGGAAAGATCATTTTCCTTTGCCCTTTATTGGTCAAATGTTTGAAAGAGTTGCAGGCCATGGTTTTTACTGTTTTCTTGACGGATATTCTGGGTATAATCAGATACCAATTGCTCTAGAAGATCAAGAGAAAACCACATTCACATGCCCCCAAGGTACGTATGCTTACCGAAGAATTCCATTTGGACTATACAATGCTCCTGCTACATTTCAGCATTGCATGTCAACAATTTTCTCAGATATGACTGAAAAGTTTCTTGATATATTTATGGATGATTTCACACTTTTTGGTAAGACATTTGAAGATTGTCTCTATCATTTAACCTTGGTGCTTAAAAGATGTGAAGAGATAAATTTAGTTCTTAATTCGGAAAAATATCATTTCATGGTAACAGAGGGAATTGTTTTAGGACATAAAATTTCTGCTAAAGGGATAGAAGTTGATAAGGCTAAAATCTATCTTATAGCAGGATTACCCCCTCCTACCACTGTTAAAGACATTAGAAGTTTCTTAGGGCATGCAGGTTTTTATAGAAGTTTTATAAAAGATTTTTCAAAAATCTCAAAACCTCTAACTAACATACTGATGAAATATGTGAAGTTTGAATTTTCAGATGATTGCAGAAAAACATTTAAGATTCTCAAAAAATATTTGACTAATGCTCCAATTGTTGTTTCTTCTGATTGGAGTGAACCAATTGAGATAATGTGTGATGCAAGTGATATATCAGCTGGAGCGATATTGGGACAAAAGAGAGACAAGATTTTCAGGCTTATTTACTATGCCAGTAGAAACCTCAATGAAGCTCAAAAGAATTATGCTACAATTGAGAAGGAACTACTTGCAGTAGTATTTGCATTTGACAAATTTTGTTCCTATTTGATAGGAACAAAGGTTACAATTTATACTGATCATGCAGCTTTAAAGTACCTTTTAGCAAAGAAAGATTGCTAAGATGGATACTACTTTTGCAAGAATTTTCTTAAAATAAAAGATCGGAAAGGTTCTGAGAATCAGGTAGCTGATCGTTTGTCTCGTTTGAAAAATCCTCCTACTGAGATAGAAGATATCAAAGATGGATTTCTGATGAACATATATTTTCAGTCACAGCCGTTATAAATCGACCACCTTGGTTCGCCTATATTGCCAACTATTTGGCTGGAGGATGGATTCCAAAAGATTTTTCTTATGAACAAAAGAAAAAACTTAAAAAAGAAGTGAGACATTATTACTTGGAAGATCCTTACTTGTTTCAGTTTTGTGTAGATGACATAATCAGGAGATGTGTACCGGAGATAAAAATAAACAATATTTTAAGTCATTGATATGATGGGGCTGCAGGAGGACACTATGGAGCAAGAAGGACAACATCTAAAGTACTTAAAGTTGGCTTTTACTTGCCTACTCTATTCAAAGATACAAGGAATTATGTCGCCACTTGTGATAAATGGCAGAGAATTGGTAACATTTCAAAAAGGGACGAAATGACTCTTAACTCTATTTTCGTATGTGAAATCTTTGATGTTTGGGGCATTGATTTTATGGGTCCTTTTCCTCCTTCAAATGGCTATGAATATATTTTGGTAGCTGTTGACTATGTTTCAAAATGGGTAGAAGCAATTGCTACAAGAAAAAATGATGCTCATATTGTTTGTGCTTTTCTCAAGAAAAATATTTTTTCTAGATTTGGAACTCCACGAGTTATAATAAGTGATCAAGGAACTCATTTTATAAATAGATAATTTGCTAGTTTGTTACTAGAATATGGAGTAACTCATAAAACAGGAACCCCCTATCATGCTCAAACACGCAGGCAAGTAGAAGTTCCCAGCAGAGAATTAAAAAGAATTTTAGGAAAAACTGTTGGTTCTTCTCGAAAAGATTGGCCTTTAAAATTGGATGATGCTTTATGGGTATACAGAACTACTTATCAAACTGCCATAGGAACATCTCCTTATATATTAGTTCTTGAAAAAGCTTGTCATCTACCAGTGGAATTAGAACATAAAGCATATTGGGCTATAAAATTGTTGAATCTAAACTTGCCAGATGCAGGTAAAAATCGTCTATTGCAGCTTGATGAGTTGGAAGAGTTCAGACTTATAGCAGATGAAAATGCTAAATCGTACAAGGAAAAGACAAAAAATGGCATGAGAAGCTCATCTGCCATAAAGATTTTAAAGTTTGAGATCATTTTGTTGTACAATAGCCGATTGAGATTATTTCCAGGAAAGTTTAAGTCACGCTGGACAGGACCATATACAGTAACAGGATTGACCCCCTACGGTGCTATTGAAGTACAACATACAGATGGGGGAGACAGATTCAAAGTAAACGATCATCGTTTGAAGCCTTATATCAGCAGATTCTTCGACAAACATGCTTCAACAATCCTTTTTGCCTAATTTTTAGAATAAGTCGAGCTGGAGACGTTAAACTCAAAACTATTTTCTTCCGCTCTCTTTAATCTTTAAATTATTAGTAATAACATATAATATTTTCTTTTTGGTAAATATATATATAATAAAATTATTTTTTTTGTATAATAAAAAGTAAAAAAAAATAATTGCATGTTTGTACTATATTATATATATGTGTGTATGTAGTATGTATTAATATATTTTTCCATAATAAAGAATCACTCTCATGATTGAGACAATGAAAGTTCTCTCCTATCATGAAAAAAAATATTTTCTTTGCCATAATCTTGTCTTTATTTTATGAGAGAAACCTTGATAAGCCAGAAAAAAGAAAATGAGGCCAGAATCGAAAAAAATATGGGAAGCTCCTTTATCTCCTTTTACTTTTAATTTATTTGTCATGAGGACATGATATTATTTAAGCTTGGGGGTAGAAGAATATGTTTATTATATATGTGTGTGACGACCCGACCCTTCGTCTCATGTGTTATTGCTCCGTTTCTCCCATTTTATGCTTCTTCATGTTTCGTTACCAGTATGTGGTGTGTTAGAGTTTATTTGGATTGGTTTTGATAAGAAATGAGACACTTAGTCTCTTTAAGGAAAGCTTAAGTTGGAAAAGTCAACCGAATATTGACTATTGAGTTATAGGGCTCGGATGTGATTTTTGGTGATTCAGTTAGCTTCGGGAGGTGAATTGTGACTTAGGAGTGCGATCGGAATTGATTTTGAAGGTCCGGTGTAGAATTAGGCTTGAATTGGCGAAGTTAGAATTTTGGCGAATTCCGGTTGATAGGTCAAATTTTGATCCGAGAGTCGGAATGGAGTTTCGAGAGTTGCAATAGCTTCGTTGGGTGATGTTAGATATGTGCGCAAATTTTCAGGTCATTCGGACATCGTTTGGTTGAGTTTTTGATCGAATTCGCATTTCGGAAGTTTTGAAGAAACTTAGGCTTGAATCCGATATGAATTGATAGTTTTAGCATTGTTTGATGTGTTTTGATGATTGGAACAAGTTTGAATGATGTTATGGGTTATGTTGGTGCTTTTGGTTAAAGTCCCGGGGGCCTCAGGATGATTTTGGATGGCTAAGGGGGAGTTTTTGGAATTTCATACAGCTGAAGGCATGTTGTTTCTGGTATTTTCACTTCTGCAGGTCTTGGACCGCAGAAGCGGAGCCGCTTAAGCGAGCTGTGATCGCAGAAGCGGCGAGGAGATGGAAGGCAGGTTCCGCAGAAGCAGAAGAGCGGACCGCAGAAGCGGTACCGCTGGTGCGAAAGTAGAACCGCAGAAGCGGATTTTTGGAAGTTTAATGAAGACCGCAAAAGCAAAAATCTGACCGCAGAAGCGGTCTCGCATAAGTGAAAGCGGGACCGCAAAAGCAAAAACTGGACTGTTCAGAGGGGTTTTTATTTAATATTTCATCGGCGAGCTTGGGTTAATTTTCACCATTGTTGGGCGACCTTGGGAGCTTTTGGCGAGAATTTAAGGAAGATTTGACCGGGAATCGATTGGAGGTAAGTCCCTTGGCTTAAATACATGATATTATGATAGATTTAATATGGAAATTGATTGAAATTTACCAAAAGGGGTAAAGCTAGGGGTTGTGTTTTTGATATTTCAAATTGGAAATTTATAGGTCATTTGAGCTCGGATTTGGGAGTTCTTGGTATGTATGGACTCGTGGCGAGACGAGGAATCCGGTAATGTGAGTTTTATAATTTTTTGAGAAGTGGACCCGGGGCTCGGGTTTTGCTAGTTTTTAGATTTTTGCTATATTTTGATTGTTTTCGATTGGGCATTCTTCCCTTGGCATAGTGTGATGTATTCGCTCTGATTTTGGTTAGATTCGACTCGCAAGGAGACCGAATTGAGGGGCAAAGGCATTGCGAGCTCGATATTTCGCCGGTTCGAGGTGAGTAATACTTGTAAATGATATCCTGAGGGTTTGAAACCCCAGATTTGCACATCATAGTGATGTATTGAGGTGACTTGCACGCTGGATAACGGGCGTGGGGTAGAGCACCGTTGGGGATTGTGACTTGTTCCATCCCGCTTAATGAAATAACTACCTAATTGATTGAAGCTTAGTTGATATCCTTATAGAAATGGATTAATTATCGTGATTGGGCCTCGTGCCAACTGATTGTATCCTTTAGGGATTATTATCACTATTTCCATGATACTTGGCATGTTAAATGATTTCAGTCCTGAGTTAAACACTGTTTTAAAATGTCCAGACATACTTCTAAGGTTTTAAAACTTAAACTACATATTTTAAACGTTCGAAACTGAGAAATGTTATTGGAATATTTCTCTAGTGGCTTATGTGCATTTCTGGACTGAGCATGGATCGGGCTGCGCACCGCAACAGTGTTATGTGTGCATTTTCTGGACTGAGAATGGATCAGGCTGCACGCCACAATAATGTGATATTGATATTGCGCTTAGGCTGTAGGAGCCCCTTCGGAGTCTGAACCCCCACAATGAGCGCGGGTACCCAAATGGATCGGGCTGCGCACCGCATCGGTCATATGCATTGCATTGCATTTATGCATTGGTTCCTGTTTGTACTACGTGGCA
Source organism: Nicotiana glauca (assembly GCA_026770625.1). Lineage (NCBI taxonomy): Eukaryota > Viridiplantae > Streptophyta > Magnoliopsida > Solanales > Solanaceae > Nicotiana > Nicotiana glauca. The sequence continues at coordinate 32,982 of MU784617.1, forward strand.
TGACATTCAGCACTCTTATATCGTTGGCATCCATGCTATTTCTTGCGCTGTTACCAGATACCCTGGTGTTATTTGTAATGGAGTGCTGTGCTTGAGGGGCTGACTTATGTGCGGACTCGCACTATCTGATTATGCATTCAATTGCTTGACTGTTGGGAAAAGGATATTTTCAAAAGAGGTTTATAATTGAGCCAGATATTTCCTAAAGGATTTTCACGGAATTACTGTTTTCTCAAGGTTCGTACTGTCCTATATAGCATGATGGAGTGCTTTACGTGTTTTCTTACCACTCAGTTATTATTTACTCTTATTACTCATTGAGTTGGAGTACTCACTTTACTCCCTGCACCTCGTGTGCAGTTGAAGGTATTTTTCACCCAGTAGCGAGTTTTGAGCTGATTGAAGGTATCACTATTGTAGCGGAGTAAGGTGACCGCCAGCGACTGCGGCACCTGATTTTCCCTTCTTTGATTTTAAATTTGATTCATGTAAATTACAGACTCTGTAGTTGTGTTCAGACTTCTTTAGATGCTCGTGACTTGTGACACCCCGGTCGGGCTGTATTGGGTGGTAAATATCAGTTATTAATGCCATTAAGTCGTATTATTCATTAATTTATGTTTGTTAATGTCACGACCCTAGTTCACCAATTGTGAACATGTCATGACGGCACCCGGTCTTCGCAGCCAGGTAAGCCTAACATGATGCGAAAGTAATAACAATCTGCGAAATTTATAATCAAAACTGATTAACGTAAACAATGAGTATAGTTGCCACCTGGCACATACACTTTAACACTTAGCAATTTAAAACTCCCCCAAAGAACCAAAAACCCACGGGCAACACAGGCTAAAAGAAACATAAGTTACGGCTCTAACATCCAGAAATATCTATACAACTGAACACATGAAATGGAACTGCTAATTATAAGCTAGAATAGAAGGAGACTCTTCGATCTGCGGACGCGGCAGAATATACCTCAAGTCTCCGAATGTATCGCCTGTATCACTGATAGAAAGTCCGACCAACAGTACCTAGATTTGCACATGAAAAACATGCGCAGAAGATGCATGAGTACACCACAGCGGTACTCAGTACGTGCCAAGCCTAACCTCGGTTGAGTAGTGACGAGGAAGGTTAGGGCCCTACTGAGAATAAAATATAATAACAATAATAAGCAGTGTAAATCATGAATTTATCTGAAATAACAATAAAACAGGATAGAAGCTACAAGTCAATGACAATTAAGCTAAGTAAGGAAAATAACACAACAAGTATTCCTCACTGTCCATTTGGATCTCCCGGGAATTGAACCCGTAGTCCACCTCATTTAAATATCTAGGATCTCCCGGGAATTGAACCCGTAGTCCATAATACCAGTAGCAAAGGATCTCCCGGGAATCGAACCCGTAGACCATAATATCAATAGCAAGGATCTCCCGGGAATTGAACCCGTAGTCCATCAAATCAGTAGCAAAGGATCTCCCGGGAATCGAACCCGTAGTCCATAATATCAATAGCAAGGATCTCCCAGAAATTGAACCCGTAGTCCATCATATCAGTAGCAAAGGATCTCCCGGGAATCGAACCCGCAGTCCCAATGTAAAAACACAACCAAATCGGGGAAATATTCAGAGAATGAAATACACAAATACAAGTAACAGTTAAATTATGGCCTAACATGCTTCACGTAAATTTCGATTAAGGCAATTAAGTAATTAAGCAGTAAATTCTATCTAGTCATGCTTTTATAGCTAATACAATTTTAATCTTGCATTGAAGTTAGTCAAATAACGGAGAAAACACAATTTGAGCATTTCAAGTAAAGTGGATTTTCAACAATTTGCATAAGTACACGCTCGTCACCTCGTGTACAAGGCATGTAAATCAACACATAAGAAGTCCTAAGGGAAGAGGTCCCCCACACAAGGTTAGGCAAGCCACTTACCTCGAACCGGTGCAAAATCAACTAGGGAACGATGCCCTTGCTACGAGTATCCGACTCCAAATGACCCAAATCTATCCAATTCAATTTCATATTGTAAATAATATTTCAATTAACTGATTCCACTAATAAAATCAAAACAGGGCGCAAAAATAGGTAAAATGACCAAAATGCCCCTCCAGCCAACATTTTAGAATTAAATAATTTTTATATTTTCAGAACCCTCGTACTCTCACGAGTCTAACCATATAAAAATATCCCAAATCGGAGGTCAAATTCCCCCTCAAATCCTCACAATTAGGTCTAAGAACTTTACCCCAATTTTCATTCAAAAATCCGAAATTAAAGTTGAATTTGAGGTTAGATTAGTGAGTATTAATCATAAGGGAGTAAGGAGTCGTTACCCAATCGTTGCCTCTAAAAATCCCTCGAAAAATCGCCCTTGCCCGAGCTCAAAATTGATTTTCACTCTTATGAAATTTAACCCTCGATATATCCTATTTTTGCCCAGGCGTTTCCGCTTCTGCGGACAAGGGACCGCTTCTGCGAAAAAATGACCGCTTCTGCGGTCTATGAGGGGAAACCTCAAAATCGCTTCTGTGATTAACAAGCCACTTCTGCGGCTCCGCTTATGCGGAAAATAACGGAAAATATTCCGCTTCTACGAAAATTGGAGGGAAGCCCAGCTTCCGCTTCTGCGGTGCCCACATCGCTTCTGCGACTCCGCTTATGCGGCTTCAAAGCCGCTTCTGCAGCACCGCTTAAGTGGATAACAGACCGCTTCTGTGGTCTCAGAGGAGGAGGAGCTTTATCGCTTCTGCAGTGCAAAGGCCGCTTCTGCGGAACAGCTTCAGCGGTTCCCAAGCCGCAGAAGCGAAAACAACAGAAGCCTGCTGCAATTTCCTTCTAACTTCCAAAAATTAACCCGTTGAGCATCCCAAAATCATCACGGGACCCCAACCAAAAACACCAATACTACCTAATACCTTATTCAAACTTGTACCAATCCTTAAATCACTCAAAACAACGCCGGAAACCCGATTAAATCAATGATTCAAGCCTAAGAACTTCAAATTCTAACCAAAAACACTTTCGATCAAAAACCTAACCAAACCTCGTCCGAATGACCTGAAATTTTGTACACACATCCTAAATGACATGACGGAGCTACAACAACTTCTGGAATTCAAATCCGACCCTCGGATCAAAAACTCACTATCGGACTGGAAACTTCAAAAAAAATCAAACTTCGGCATTTTAAGCCTAAAAGAGTTACGGACCTCCAAATAGCATTCCGAACACGCTCCTAATCCTGAAATCACCTAACGGAGCTAACGGAACCATCGGATTCCCCTTCCGAGGTCGTCTTCATACTATCCCAAATACGGATCATTTTCCAACTCTTAAGCTCTCATTTAAGGACTAAGTGTCCCAAAACACTCCGAATCCTAATACCGAACGTCCCGGCAAACCAAAATAGCAGAAATAAACTTAGGGAAAGCAGTTAATGGGTGATCGGGGCATAAATTCCAAAAACGACCGGCCGGGTCGTTACAGTTAACTATTAAAAAGGGGCATTGTTGTTCTGTTGGCTGGCCTTTTCTTCACGAGAGGTACCATCACGACCGGGTTTGGAAATTGGGTCATGACAATGTGTTTCTTTTAAGTTTTTTTTCGGTTAAATTAAAAAAAAAAAGAGTATATTTTACAACTAAAAAATATATTTTTAGTAAAACTATAAAATTAAAAAAAAAGGAAAAAAAATTTAGTTGCCTTATTCTTAAGGCAACTTATTACATATACTTCCATGGATTTCTTGTTCAGTTCTTGTCACGACCCCAGTTCATCAACCGTGAACATGTCGTGATGGCGCCTAGTCTCTACAACTAGGTAAGCCTAAAAATGCGGAAAACAAAATAACTTGCGGAAAATAATAATTCAACTCTGAGTAGCTAAAAGAAAACGGTATATAGATGCCACTTGGCATATACAACTCCATAACGCGGAAGTCTACAATATCCCCCAAAACCTGGAATCTCACGGGAACACAAGCTAACAAAATGATAGTATACTGCTCTAACTCCAGAATGTCTAAAACAACAGTAAGAAAGGAAGGCTAACTGCTAAAGCTAGAATAAGAAAGAGACTCCTTGGTCTACGGACGCGGCAGATGTACCTCAAAGTCTCTACTAGATCTCTCCGTCTCGAGAGTGATACGCCTGGGAGGAATTACCTGGATCTGCACATAAAAAACATGCGCAGAAGGGGCATGAGTACACCACAGTGGTACTCAATAAGTGCCAAACCTAACATCGGTTGGGTAGTGACGAGGAAGGTCAGGGCCCTACTGAGAATAAACATAATAATAAGTCTTGCAACAGTATGAAATAAACAGAAATAATGGTTACAACTATGAAGTAAGATATACACGACAATAAATAGCACACATAAAATAAGGTAACACGGAGTAAAAATAGCTCAATATCAATTCCATCCATGAGGATCTCCCAGGATACCGTCCTATAGTCCATTTCATCAACTGTCTAAGGAGCTCCCGGGATACCGTCCCGTGGTCCATCATATGAGCATATCCGAAGGATCTCCCAGGATACCATCCCATAATCCAACTATCAATGTGCAGGGGGAATCTATCTGGAATCTAACCTATAGTCCCAAAGTAAATATGCAGGGGGATCTATCGAAAATCGAACCGCAGTTCCAAAGTAAATATGTAGGGGGATCTATTGGGAATCGAACCCGCAGTCCCAAAGTAAACAAACAATGGGGGGAGCTACCAGAATCCTATATCCGTTGTCCCAATGTAAATACGCAGTCACAACAAGAAGATATTCAGAAATGAAACTAAAAAATACAAGGCAACAGGTAGTTCTAGTCTAACATACTTCACATAGTACAAACAAAGCAACTTAAGAAAATAGGTAATTTAGATCAACAAAGCATGCTATTCTGAACTAACACATGCTATTATTACAATGGAATAAAGCAGGTAAGAAAGAAACTCAATCTAAATGTTTAAGTAAAACTAGATATTCAACAATTAGCTCAAGTATGCGCTCGTCACCTCAGTACAAGACATTCAATTACCAAATATCACATCCTAAGGGGAAGGTCCCCCACACAAGGTTAGACAAGCCACTTACTTTGAATCAACTCCAAAATCAACTCGAAACTATACGTTTTCCATGAGTATCCGTCTCCAAATGGCCCAAATCTATTCAATTCAATTACATATCGTAAATAACATATCAAGAAACTGATTCTACTATTTAATTCAAAGCTAAGACGCGAAATTAGGTAAAATAACCAAAATGCCCCTTAGGCCAATATCTCAGAATCGGATAAAATTAATATTTTTAGAACCCTCGTACTCTCACGAGTCTAACCATATAAAAACCTCCCAAATCGGAGGTAAAACACTCACTCAAAACTCAATAATTAGGTCTAAGAAGTTTTTATCAATTTTTCATCTAAAATCCAAAATTAAAAGAGGAATTCATGATTAGATTAGTGGGTTATGAGCATAAAGGAGTTTAGAATCGTTACCAAATTGTTGCCCTTGAAAAACTCTCGAAATCTCCCTCAAATCCGAGCTCTCAAGCTTGAGTTTTGTTAAAAATGGCAAACCTTCGTATTTTGAAATGTTTATACTGCCCAGACATTTTGTTCTATGCGATCTCAAGAGGAAGAATTCGATCACGAAGAGTAAAATTTAAAGGCTAAAAAAATTGCCTATGCGAACGCAGGCATAGCCATGCAATCGCAGAAGAGAGATGAGGCAGGCTTATGCAATTCCGAACACACAATGCGATCGCGTAGAAGGAAATTGGACCCCTCCAAATTACACTATGCGATCGCAGAGAAGGAAATTTTCCCCCTCCAAATTACACTATGCGATCGCAGGGGTGAAGATGCGATCGCAGAGAAGGAAAATGTCTGCAACTGCTTAAGCAAAATCTACTACTTTCTATGTTATAAAAATGACCCGTTGAGCATCTGAAACACACCTGAGGCCTCCGGGACCTCATCCAAACATACAGACATATCCCATAACATCATTCAAACTTGTACCAACCTTTAAACCACCTAAAACAACGTCATAAACTCAAATTAACTAATGATTTAAGCCTAAGAACTTCAAATTCTATAAAAACACGTTTTCGATCAAAAACCTAAACAAACCTCGTCTGAATGACCTAAAATTTTACACACATCCCAAATGACATGACGGAGCTAGTGAAACTTCTGGAATTCCATTCCGACCCTCGGATCAAAATCTCACTATCAAACCAAAAACTTCAAAATTCCAACTTTCGTCAATTCAAGCCTAAATTAGCTACGGACCTCCAAAACACATTCCAAACATGATCCCAACCCGAAATCACCTAACAAATCTAACGGAACCATCGGATTTCCATTCCGAGGCCGTCTTCACACTGTTCTGACTATGGACCATTTTTTAACACTTAAGTTCTCATTTAGGGACTAAGTGTCCCAAAACTCTTTGAAACTCAAAACCGAATGTTTCGGCAAATCAAAATAGCAGAAATAAACTTGAAAAAAGCAGTTAATAGGGGATCAGGGCATAAATTCTAAAAACAACCAGCCGAATCTTTACAGTTCTTTGCCATGGTCGTAATATTTTGAACTGAATAAGTTTTTAGGACTTTTAGTTGTTTTAACTTGTTTTGGTAAATAAGTTGGCTAAACTTGATTTGACTTGAAAATCATGATATTTACAAAAGATGAATTCGATTAAGTATCTAAAATCATACTTATTGGTGATTGAAATCATAGTTTTCGTTGGCCCAAGTGTATTGTGCGGTTAGCTTATATTGTCTAGTTCTCCTTCTTATCTGGAAATCTAGAACTTGCCTTGAATGTGGATTGAGACGAAATTTTAGATAGATCTTTGAGTTAAGAAATGAACGTGGGCCTTCTTTGTTGAGCTATAGTCTAAATTGACCTACCTTAATAATTTTTATCCTTAGTAGCCTAGTTAAGCCTAAATAAATTATCCCTTATTTTGTTGGTCGTCATGCTTTAACCCTTAGCATGTTTTTGTTATGACTTGTTCCTTGTTCACCTAATTCCCTTTTGGGCACTTTAAGAATTGATCTGAGTGTAAAAGTCTTGGCGTGAGGTGTAATTGTAAATAAGTCTTGAAAGAATAATAGTTTGAAATTGTCAATATTTTGAGATGTTGTCATGGCGACTAAAAAAAATAAATATAGTTGCTTCATAATTTCACAAAAAGAAATCAACAAAGAAAAGTTGGAAACTCCATAAAAAATATTGAAAGGGATGAAACAAAATAGAGGTTTATTGTTTAAATCAGATGAAAGGCAATTGTACTTAAGAGACAAAATAAATGAGTAGTGCCCATAAGAAATTTGAGTCACTATTATCTATATGTATCCTACCCATACCTAAAGCCTATTTTACAACCTTGCAATAGTCCTACATGATCTCAACTCAGAGACTCCTACATTAGTGGAGAAGCACATGATAGTCAAGCTTATGGTTATTTCCTGTAGCTTGAGGTACTTCTTTGTTGTGAGTGAGCGTATTTTTTATCTATTCCCTTCTTTGATCCTATATCTATATATTATGTGATATATGGGCATCTCTCTTCATTCAGTGAGACACACTTGGGATTAGAAAATATTAAGATTTCAGTTCTCAATTAGTAAACATGAGTACAGCTGAAAGTTGTTTGAACTCGTGGATTGGTCTTAGTCAATTACCTCTATTTCACTTAAAGTGTTTAGTTACTATGTTCATTTTTTTCCTTTTCTCGAGGACGAGCAAAAGTTCAAATATGGGAGAATTTGATAAGTGCATTTTACCTGATCTTAATTACATAATTTCTCTCATAAAAATATATAAATTATCATGTTTCCTCCATATTCTTAACTTTATTTTGCAGGAATAATTATAGAAGAATTGTTGTGCGCAACATGAAGAAAAATACAACAAAGAAGTGTGAAATCGAGCTACGATTCATTACTGTTATGACAATGCACCAAGTCTCGATTTGCTATGATGAAATCTAAACTTAGAATTGCAGAATTATCATCTCTGCAATGAATCAAATCTTGATTTGCCATTAAAATCTTGCACCAAATCGAGAATTCAAATACTCATATCTGCAAATGCAAAATCTAGATTTGTCATGATGAAATCAACGAAATCTAAACTTAGAATGACGAATTCTCATAACTGCAAATGCAAAATCTAGATTTGCCATGGAAATCTAATACCAAATTCAGAAGTCACCATGAAACTTTCTTATATAAGAAGATGTTGCCCGATCAGAGAAGGGGATCGCAGTAGAGAGAAAGCTTAGAGCTAGAAGTCTAAATCCAATTCTTAATACGCTTCTCTGTTTTATTTCTTTCACTAGTATCAAGTTATCTTTTCTTTTAGATCACAATAGTGGTTTAGTTGTTGTTTCTAAATAAATTCCAGCGTAGAAAATTACTCTAGTTCCTACTTTTAATTAAATAGGGGGAATTATTCTTCTTGAATATTTCTTTCTATTTTCTTATTTAATGGACAAGAATATTTCCATTGTTAGTACTAGTTCCAGTATGGAGTAACTTTTTTTGTGTTGGAAGAAAGACATATCTTAATATTTCTATATAATAGTAGATATTATTTCTCAAATTCATATGCTTGAGATAGAATTTATTTAACTTTTATCTACTTTTATAGTTAGACGTTATTTAATTTATTAACATCTATCTATCTTGTACTTTATATTAACTGTTTATCAATTATGTAATCGAGAGAGGCGGAAGAAATAATATAGTTAAATGTAGTATTGATAAATATTAATATTTATTCAGTAACATCTATGTCTTTTATGTTATAATTAATTTTACACTTATTTGTAATCGAGAGAGGCGAACAGTGTAATAATCAGTTATAACAAGTAAGGTAACCGAAAGGGACTTACTAACAAGAGCGTATTTTAATCATATATTTCTGGTTCTTTAATATTACTAGTTTGAAGATTAATTTGTATAACCGAGAGGAGTGCAATTAATTATTCAACTTAAGTAATAATATATATTTGTAATCGTGAGAGGCATTCATACATTTTTCAGAAATAGAAATTGAAGAATAATAATTCTACTATATAATAGAAATATTAAGTGAAGTTAAGATCTGTGATGACCCGGCCCGTCATCTCGTGAGTTACCGCCCCGTTTTTCCTACTACCTATTTTTTATGCTTAATTATCAATGTCTTGTGTGGACGAGTTGAATTGGAGTGGTTTTGATAAGAAATTAGACACTTAGTCTCTTTAAGGAAGGTTTGTGTTCGAAAAGTCAACCGAACATGGACTTATGTGTTAGAGGGCTCGGATTTGAATTCTGATGATTCGATTAGCTTCGGGGGATGATTTGTGACTTAGGAGTGTGATCGGAAGTAATTTTGAAGGTCCGGTGTAGAATTAGGCTTGAATTGGCGAAGTTAGTATTTTGATGATTTCCGGTTGATAGGTGAGATTTTGATCCAGGAGTTGGAACAGAATTCCGAGAGTTGATGTAGCTTCGTTAAGTGATTTGGGATGCGTGTGCAAAATTTCAGATCATTCGAGCGTGGTTTGGTTGGGATTTCGATCGAATGCGTGTTTTAGAAGTTTTAAAAGAACTTAGGCTTCAATTCGATGTAATTCGATGATTTTAATGTTAGTTGAGGTGTTTTGATGATTGGAGCAAATTTTGATGATGTTTTAAGATATTCTGGCGCATTTTGTTGAGGTCCCGGGGGCCTCGATGTGATTTCGGATGGCTAACGAGAATTTTTGATGTTGGAAAATGCTGCAGAAATACAGCAGTCAGTGCAGAGCAATTTTGCTCTATGCATCGCATAGAAGGTGTTGCGATCGCATATGGTTAGCTACAGTACCTTGGAATTTTGTTTTATGCGATCGCATAGGGTTAGCTACAATGCCCTAGAATTTTGTTCTATGCGATCGCAAGAGCTCTAATGCGATCGCATAAGGTTAGCTACAGTACCCGGACAAAATGATAAAAATATTTCATCCGCGAACCAAACCCATTTTTCCACCATTTTTGAGCAACCTTGAGAGCTTTTGGACGGGAATTGAAGGGGTTTTGATGGGAAGTGATTGGAGGTAAGTCCTATGAACTAAATACATGATTATATTGTGAAATCATCCTTGAAATTCATGAAAATATAGCCAAATTGTAAGAAATTAGGGCTTGAAATTGAAATTCTAAATTTGGTATTTGGGGGGCCATTTGTGGTCCGATTTGAGAGATTTTTGTATGTATAGACTCGTGGCGAGATAAGGAGCCTGATAACGTAAAAATTTTTGAGTTTCGAGACGTGGGCCCGGGGCTCGGGTTTTGTCAAATTCGTGAATTTTGATATTTTCGATTGCTTTCGATTGGGTATTGTCTCGTTAGCATAATGCGACATATTCGTTGTGATTTTGAGCAGATTCGTCGCATGAGGAGGCTAATTTGAGAGGCAAGGGCATAGCGAGCTAGACTTTGACCGTCTTGAGGTGAGTAATTGATGTAAATGATGTCCTGAGGGTTTGAAACCCCAGAATTTCACATCGTAACGCTATATTGAGGTGACTTGCACGTCGGATAATGGGCGTGGGGTAGAGAACCGTTGGGGATTGTGACTTTGTCCATCCTAAAAGATGTTTTTATCGTGTTTTCTACTTGAACTAAATTGGGAATCAACCTTACTTGGATTTAATTGTTACATTTGGGCTTCTTGCCAATTATTTGAATCCTTTAGGGATTGATATCACTACTTTCGCATACTTTGCATGTCATTTGATCTCAGTACAAGGTTTTAAATACTGGTTTGCAAGCTCAGTCATCTTCCTAAGATTTGAAAACTTAAATGATATTTCTAAATGATATTTTTGGGTTGAGAGCCACTGTTTTATAAATGCCCAAGGGGCTTATGATGGTTTCTGAACTGAGCATGGATCGGGCTGCGCACCGCAACAGTATTACATTGATATTGAGGTCGAGAGCCTGGTTGAGTACATTGATATTGAGGCCAAGAGCCTAGTTGATTATACTGATATTGATATAAGGCTGAGGGCTTAGATTTGATGCCATGAGATGGCTTGATATTGCGCTTGGGCTGTAGGAGCCCCTCCAGAGTCTGTACACACCCCCAGTGAGCATCGTCGATGATAAATAAATGGATGGCTCGGGCTGCACGCCGTAGTGGGTACCGGAGTATGCCGTCATATGCAATGCATTGCATCTCATGCATTGTTCTTTATCTGTTATACCTTCCTTCGTATCTGTACTCTGATTTCATTGACATGCTGCTTCACTATTTGATGTTCTAAACTGCCAGTTATAGTTTACCTTGTATTTTCCATGATTTCTTATTCTCAGCCTTTATTTATGTTTATTACTCACTGGGTTGGAGTACTCACATTACTCCCTGCACCTTGTGTGCAGATCCAGGTACACTACAGGCTGAGTGAGGATTTGTTTAGCTGAGCAGCAGTATCCGGGAGTATTGAGGTAGCTGCATGGCATTCGCAGCCTTGATCTCTCCCATCTATCTCTATCCTTTTATTCCGCATTTTTCCTTGACAGACTTGTAATATGTGGATATTCTGTATTAGAGGCTCATGTTCGTGACACCGGATTCTATTGGGCTACATTGTGTTATTCTAATTGAAATTCTACAGATTTTATTATTATTTATAAACTTGAAAGTAATGATTTAGTAATTCCCGAGGTTATTTATCTATAATCTGATTAAGAATTTGGGATAATGTTGTTGAATGTTCGGGCTTGCCTAGTAGTGTGTTGGGCGTCATCACGATTGGGTTTGGGGTCGTGACAAGTTGGTATTATAGCGTAGGTTACTTGGTCTCGCAAGTCATGAACCGGTTTAGTAGAGTCTCGCGGATCGGTACGGAGACATCTGTATTTATCCTTGAGAGGCTGCAGAACCTTTAGGAAAACTTGACATTCTTGAATTCTTATCGTGCGTCCTTGATTCATCTTGAAAAGAAACTTTTGAAATTCCTTCCACGCGTTCGTATGCGCACATGAGCGCTCAGTATCAGATGTGCCTCGATGGCTTGTGATTCCACGATCGAGGGGAAAGGTGTAATCTCTGTGAGTTTATGGTGGGCCAGTCTAGAGGACTTGAGGTTGGATCTTTGCCTATGTATGGAGCGCTGAGGTGTTGATTGTGTGAACAAGTATTTTTGAACTTATATGTTTGGTAGTGTCCCTGTTAGTGGAAATGATGGTTGTGGCTATGTGAGGAGTATGTTAGTACTACGAGGCGTATCCATATGAATTGAAATGACGAGAAGGGGTCTATTGAATGATGGAAGAATTAGTAGATGCTTGAAGTCTATATTAATTCAAGTTATAGCCCGAGTTATAGGCGTGTGAAGAATCTTTTCATAACTCCTAGTTGGGAGTGAAGTAAATTTCATGTTGCGGTATGAGTACATACTCGGGAAGATCAAGTGACTGCGTAATGCTTATGGCGGTGGAAGGTATACGAAAATGTTATATTGAGGCGAAGCAGGTGGGTTATCTCCCGCGAAGTGTGCTGAGGCGGTGTGATCCTCATATGAATGACAGAAGATCTCATGTGCAAATGAATTGTCACGACCCAAATTCCCAAACCTGGTTGTGATGGCGCCTCTCGTGAAGACAAGGCCAGCCAACTAACCCAAATCACCTTTTTAACAATTCTTAAACATTTTGAATAGAAAATACAGCTTAAATGACGTTTATTAACAATATATATACAACCCAACTCAGCCCGACCTTGGTGTCACAAGTCACGAGCATCTAAGAAGTAGAAACACAACTATAGAGTCAACTATACATGAAAAATGAAATCTGAAGTTCAAGATGTAGTCCGGTGCCGCGAACGCTGGTGGTCACCTTGCTCAGCTACAACAGTATTACCTTCAATCTGCTAACAACCCACTACCGGGTGATCAATACCTGCAACTGC
>MU784617.1:48328-76211 GCA_026770625.1 Nicotiana glauca
AACTTTCAGATCCCAATTCCGAGGTCATTTACTCAAAATTCCAATCCTAGTTCATTTCTTCAACTTTAAGCTTTCAAAAATGAGAATTTCCATTTAGATTTGACTCCAAACTTCCTGAATTTTAATTATGACTATACACACAAGTCAATATACCTGAGATGAAGCTGCTCATGGCCTCAATCTGCTGAATGACGCGCCGGAGCTCAAAACAACCGATCGGGTCGTTACATGAATTGTAAGTGTTGAAGTTTGAAATTTTGGTTCACTTAAGAGAGTGAGTTTAACTGTTGCGAGATTGCCAAAGAGTTGAAGTACTAGATGAAATGTGTTTACACAAGCTTACAGAGGATTTGAGTTTAACCTCACTATGGTATTGAGGCAACAATGGAGTATATGCGTTATGAGTATAGTGTGTTATGATCTATGGCTTCGAGCCAAGTTGGGGAGCTTGCTATTGGTTAGCAGATTGTACGGTTATGTACTATGTTAGTTCCGATTTGATGCATGCTGGTGAATCAGTTCTGGTTGTGAAAATTGGGCCGAGAATGGCACGATTGAAGGAAAATTTTTGACAAGATGTCATGAGCTCGGATGAGCAGGAGAGAAGTTTCGATGTTTACGGTAAGTTGGTATTGTCTTCAGCGTCACCTAAGATCGGTGTTTTGTAAAAAGGGTTTTGCGTCATGGTTAATGATTCTTGATCGCTCTTCAGTGTTAGTGCTACCGGTGGTTTGGAGGTACGCTCCAGATATTGTTGTGGTAGGTTGTGGGAATGTGTCCCACGGGAAGATTATATAAGTGTGGAATATGATCACTTGATTGATTAAATATGTAAACCAAGTATAAAGTTTGTGATGGTGTCGTTAAATTGAAGATGCATGCCTGGAGGGCACTTGGCATATTGGGTTGTGAACTGGGGAGGATTACTTCGATTGTGACGGTTGTTCTTGTGTGTTATGAGAAAAATAGGAGCTATTATGGACCTTTGAAAGGTTATCAGACTAGTGCAGTGTGATCAGAATCAGCTTGAAGTCGGTGAATAGATTTAATGTGAATAATGGCTCTATATCAGGCTAGATGTGTGCATTTTAGTGACGCGGTCCTCATGGAGGAGTAGTTAGGTTGATGTTTTGTTGTCAGAATCTGCGTAGAAATTACTAGTTTGAAGATTAATTTGTATAACCGAGAGGAGTGCAATTGATTATTCAACTTAAGTAATAATATATATTTGTAATCGTGAGAGGCATTTATACATTTTTGAGAAATAGAAATTGAAGAATAGTAATTCTACTATATAATAGAAATATTAAGTGAATTCAAGATCCCAACACCTTTTAGTTATATTTGTTAAAAATAAAATATTTTCTATTGCTCTATTCATGCATTTTTAGTTAGTTAACTTACAACACAACTCTATCTGATACTCTCAAATAGTAATTAAAACAAGAAACGTCTGTAGAATAGATAAATCAATCTCTGTGGGTTCGACATGTTTCTATACTATTATTTGACAGAGTACGAGTTAGAATTTTATATACGCTAAACACTCGTCAAATATTTGGCGCCGTTGCCGGGGATTGGCTAAAATCTACTACATATTAATTATTTTACTACTAATTTGAGATTTTTTTTATTGTCTAATTATTTTAACTTTTCTGCAAAAATTTCAGAAAGTGTATGACCCGTTCCTCTTATAGAGAACTAGTCAAGTACGTTACTAAAATTGAAAAATCCTTGCGGTTGATGTGAAAAGACCAAACCTCACGATCTCAAATTTTCACATTAGTGGAAATGGAGAACGAAGAACTCAATAACCAACTTCCACCACATCAATTAGAAGAACAGTTTGATGAGGTTGCACCATGACATGACAAAATACTTAGAGATTATGCAAGAACAGATCATTTTGAAGGAGAATCAAGCATGAGGAGACCACCAATTGTAGCAAACAACTTTGAAATCCGCACAGGCTTGATTCAAACCATTCAATAGTCATATCTGTTTATTGGTGATGCGAGTGAAGATTCTCACATCCATTTAATTGATTTTCTTGAATTAGTTGAAACTTGCAGGTATAATGGAGTCACAACAGATGCTATTAGGTTGCGGATTTTTTCTTTTTCATCAAGAGGCTCCATTACAACATGGGACCAAATGACTCAGGAATTTCTTAATAAATATTTTCACCTGTAAAAATATTTAAAATGAAGCAAGAAATCAATAATTTTATAAAGACGGACTCTGAATCTGTACACCAGGCATGAGAAAGATTAGCAACAATGTTAAGAAAATGCCCACATCATGGTATCCAAGACCCTGACATTTTATATATTTTCTATCACGGTCTTAAACCCTCTGTTAGAAGTATAATTTTTGCAGCATCAGGAGGATCAATAATGGGAAAAACTACTGTAGAAGCAATGAAATTGCTTAATGAGATTTCGGAAAATGTTGTTCAATGGACCTCAGACAGAACGATTATCAAGATAGCAGCAGGAGTAAATCAAGTTGAAACTTTGAATTCATTAACACAACAAATTGCTACCTTAACACAAAAAGTTAGGGCTTTTTAGGTAGGTGCTGACACATTATCCCAACTTGAGAATTGTGATGTTTGTCAAGGTAATCATCCAAATCATGAATGTCAAGCTTCAATACAAAATGAGGAATAGGTAAATGTTATTGGTTATAGAAATAATTACTCTTTCGGTAGTCCCGTGGCACAAAAACATCCAGGATTTCAATGGAGTAATCCTAATGGTGCTGAAAATCCTCAAGGATTTTTTAATCAAAGCAGGTACAGGGACCACCTCGTTTTCAAAATCAAAATAGATGGTAACAAAATTTTAAACAATATCAGCAACAGCCTCAAAGAGCTCATCAACAAAGGCTTGAAGGCCTGAGGTACAAATTCATTAAGGCTACCGACGAGAAGGTTGAAAGTCAACATTCAGCTATCAAGAATTTGGAAATTCAGGTAAGCCAATTAGCAACCCTCATGTCTGAACAAATTCAAGGTTCTCTACCAAGAAACACTGAGAAAAACCCAAAAGAACACCTCAAAGTCATCTCTCCACGATCAGGTAAATCTCCTAATGATCCATATACAGATAGACAAGGAAAGACACAAGAAGTGGAAAAGGTAAATGAAGGCAAGAATAACATAGAATCTAAGTTTCCAAAAGAACAAAAGAATAAAGAGAAAAATGTACAAGAAAATGAATTGATAACAAATCCTCACTCTGTACCTCTCCCTTTTCCCCAAAAGATGAAAAGAGAAAAGCTTGACAAACAGTTTTCAAAGTTTCTAGATATTTTGGAGCAACTTTACATTAACATACCTTTCACAGATGCTTTGATGCAAATGCCTTCGTATGCTAAATTTATCAAAGAAATTTTGTCAAGTAAAAGAAAATTTGAAGAAGTTTCAGTGGTTAAGCTTACAGAAAAATATAGTGCTATACTTCAAAATAAGCTCCCTCATAAACTTGGTGATCCGGAAAGTTTTACAATTCCTTGTATCGTGGGAGGTACTCACTTTGAAAAGGCGTTATGTGATTCAGGTGCTTCAATAAATATAATGCCTTCTTCAATTTTCAGGAAATTAGAACTTGGTGAAATGAAAAATATTGGTATGTCTCTTCAATTAGCTGATCAAAGTACTAAGAGACCAAAAGAAATTATTGAAAATATCCTTGTTAGAGTTGATAAATTTATATTCCCTATAGATTTTATAATACTTGAAGTGGAAGAAAATATTGAGGTACCATTAATTTTACGCAGATCATTTCTTGCAACAGGAAGACCAATAATTGGTGTCCATCAAGGACAATTAATTTTGCGAGTTGATGAGGAAAGAGTGATATTTGACATGCAGAAAATGATGAAATTTCCTGGGGATGAGTCATCATCATCTTGTTTTCAAATTGATCAACTAGATGACCTTGTAGATGAATACAAAGATAATCAGTTAATTATTGATTCATTAGAGAGATGTTTGTCTTGGTCAGGCACCATAAGTGATGATAACCCCTAGAGAACAAGCTAAAATACTAGAAAAAGAGTCAGAAAATGAAAAAGTCTCACAAGAAGGAGTTTAATTAAAAATTAAACTCAGAGAACGTTCTTCTCATTTAACATATTTCTTTCTTGAATCTGAATTATTTCCAGTAATTATTTTATCTTCTTTGACTATAGAACAGGAAAACAAACTAATTGGTGTCCTGAGAAAACACAAAAGAGCCTTAGGGTGGACTGTCTGATATCAAAGGAATCAATCCAGCTATTTGCATGCATATGATTCTTATGGATAATGATTATAAGCCAATAGTCCAACCCCAAAGGAGACTAAATCCAGCAATGCAGGAAGTCATCAAGAAAGAAGTGGTAAAACATCTAGCAGCATGTATCATTTATCCAATATCTGATAGTGCTTGGTTAAGTCCTGTACAAGTAGTACCAAAGAAAAGAGGTATGACGATAATAGAAAATAAAAATGTGAACTCATACCTACTAGAACAGTCACAGAATGGAGAGTCTGTATTGATTACAGACGAATTAATGATTCCACAAGGAAAAATCATTTTCCTTTGCCCTTTATTGATCAAATGCTTGAAAGAGTTGCATGCCATGGTTTTTACTGTTTTCTTGACGGATATTCTGGGTATAATAAGATACCAATTTCTGCAGAAGATCAAGAGAAAACCATATTCACATGCCCCCAAGGTACGTATGCTTACCGAAGAATGCCATTTGTGCTCCTGCTACATTTCAGCGTTGCATGTCAGCAATTTTCTCTGATATGACTGAAAAGTTTCTTGAAATATTTATGGATGATTTCACACTTTTTGGTAAGACATTTGAAGATTGTCTCTATCATTTAACCTTGGTGCTTAAAAGATGTGAAGGGACAAATTTAGTTCTTAATTGGGAAAAATATCATTTCATGTAACAGAGGGAATTGTTTTAGGACATAAAATTTTTGCTAAAGGGATAGAAGTTGATAAGGTTAAAATTAATCTTATAGCAGGATTACCCCCTCCTACCATTGTTAAAGTCATTAGAAGTTTCTTAGGGCATGAAGGTTTTTATAGTAGGTTTATAAAAGATTTTTCAAAAATCTCAAAACCTCTAACTAACATACTGATAAAAGATGTGAAGTTTGAATTTTCAGATGATTGCAGAAAAGCATTTAAAATTCTCAATGAACATTTGACTAATGCTCTAATTGTTGTTTCTTCTGATTGGAGCGAAACATTTGAGATAATGTGTGATGCAAGTGATATAGCAGTTGTGTCACGACCCAAAAATCTACTAAGGGTCGTGGTGGCGCCGGACACCGCTGTCAGGCAAGCCAACTGAAATACTTAGTTAAATTCTTGTTTTAATATTTTTGAAAACACTTCTTTTATACGATTAAAATAATACTCAATATATTCCTCCGAATGAATAATGAAATATTTAAACAACTTTTTAAAATTTCTGAATAAACCCAAATACCTCCCAGAACCCGGTGTCACAAGTGCATAAGCAATTTCTAAGAAAAATCAAATAAAGTACGACAACTGTCCGGAACAAAATATTGGACAGAAAATAAATACAGATAATTGAAGAGACTCTGCTGACTGCGGGTCGCCTCGAGAAGTGCAGCTCACCTAAGTCTTCGTATCCCATGCTGCTATGCCTAGTAGGCCACTAGAGTTACATATACCTATGCAACCAAAATGCACAAAAGTGTAGTACGAATACGAAAACAATGTGTATTCAATGAGTATCCCGTCTAATCTCGAAGAAGTAGAGACGAGATGGTCAACTTCGACACTTACTAGTGGTCCAATAACAATATGGTGAAGATGTGAGGATAACATGGATTTATCTAGCAATTATAACTCATAGAGCAAGAAAACAGGTAACACCTTCTCAAATAATAAGGAAATTCCAAGATTTTACTTTTCGTTATCTTTATTAGTTTATAGCGGCCAAAAAAAGGCAATATCAACTTCAATAAGTTTCAGGATAAGCAATGCAATCATGTGCATATTATGCCGAGGCGACGGCCCGATCCAACAGAAATAAACTGTGCACTTGTCGAGGGTCGACGACGTGCCTATAGATGCATCTATTTAATCAGCCGAGGCATTCGGCCCGTTCCATAAATAAACACACAGACAGTCAACCAAGAAGTCCATACGAAGTAATTATCAAATGAAAACAAATCCTCTTTAACCATTTAAGAAAAAGGAAGTTTTATCTGTTAGAAATTCGTTTACTAATTCGATGTAATTTAAGCAATTCAAGCTATCAATAAGTTTGCAAATAATCCAAGTATAACATGCTTTTGGGTCCTAACTACCCGGACAATAGCACAATAGCAGCTACGCACGGACTCTCGTCACCTCGTGCGTACGTAGCCCCCACAAATAGGAGCACATAATCAATTATTTCACCTATGGGAATAATTCCATCTTACAAGGTTACAAAAGGAGACTTACCTCGCTCCGAAGATCCATAACCAACATTCCACGCTCTTCCGAAGACTCCAATCGATGCACAAAGATCCAACGCTAGCCAATAATAATACCAGTCCATTAATATATACTCAATTACTCATAATGATCCAATTCATAGCAATTCTTAACCCGATAAAAAAGTTGACAAAATTTCCCTAGGGCCCACGTGCCTGGATTCCTAAATTTTTTGAAGATAAAGTTTACCCATGAACTCACGAACTCAAATATATGATTTTCTCTTAATTCCATACCCAAAATCGTGGTCAAAATTCAAGAATATAAATTTCCTAGGTTTTCTTTAAAATCCCAAAATTTCTACTAATTTAAATGATTTTCCATATTAAAATATAGTTATAATCCAAGTAATTAACTTGCAATAGGTGGAAATCACTTACCTTGACATGGATGATGAAAATGGAGCTCCAAAATCGCTCCTATGTCGGCTCCCGTGGAGGAAATGAGATGAAATGAGCCAAACTCACTTCTTTACACTTATACTGCCCCTATGACTCTTCATCGTGTTCGCGAGACCCTCATCGCGTTCGCGAAGAAGAAAATTTCCAAAAGCCATTTTCGAAACTCTCCTCAGATAGCCTCTAGTATAATGGCCATAAAATTATTTACGAAACTCAAAATGATAAATGGTTTAATATTTTACAAACTAGACACCACTATCTACAACTTTTATGTTTTAGTAATCTCCCAATTCCTTATATATTTTGATATATAAGCATCCAAAGTCAGCCTTGTGCAACACAATATCTTCTTCATCTTCCCAGACAGCCTATAGTGTACCAGCCATAACTTTTTGTACACAAATACAAATTCTAAAATATTTACATTTATGAAAACTATACACAAAGGGCTACAACGTTCATTTTTGAATCATCTCCAAATTCCTTATATATTTCAAGATATGAGCCTCCAAAGTTAGACCTGTGCAGTAGAGATTTCCTTCTCCGCGAACGCGAGAACCTCTTCGCGAACGCGAAGAACAGAGTCCCTGAAGCCAAATACTTCTTCACAAACGCGAGAGGATCCTCACGAATGCAAACAACAACACTAGATACCAGCACCAGCTATTTCAAAACAGCCCGAAATGATCCGAAACTACCTCGAAACATACCGAGGCCCCCGGGGCCCCGTCCAATCACAGAAACCAATCCCATAACATAACACGGACCT
This sequence comes from Nicotiana glauca, assembly GCA_026770625.1. NCBI lineage: Eukaryota > Viridiplantae > Streptophyta > Magnoliopsida > Solanales > Solanaceae > Nicotiana > Nicotiana glauca. The sequence goes on from MU784617.1 coordinate 56,023, forward strand.
GCTCGAGGCCTCAAATCACATAAAACATCATCAAAATTATGAATCACACTCCAATTCAATCTTTATGAACTTTGAAATTTAAACTTCGACATTCGAGGCCGAAACCCGTCAAATCACGTCCGATCGACCTCAAATTTTGCACAGAAGTCATATTTGACATTACGGACCTACTACAACTTCCGGAATCGGAATACGACCCTGATATCAAAAATTCCACTTCCGGTCAAACTTCTCAAAAACCTTCAATTTCTATCTTTAGCCAAATGACTCAAAAATGATCCACGAACCTCCGAATTCACTTCCGATCGCGTTCTCAACTCCAGAATCACCATACGGAGCTATTCACATACTCAGAATCCCAAACAGACATCGATAACACTGAAATGCACTTCAAGCCAATCTTATGAAATTTCTTCCAAAATGCTAACTTCCACAATAGGCGTCAAAATGCTCCCGGGTTATCCAAAACCCGAACCGGGCATACGCCCAAGTCCGAAATCATCATACGAACCTTCTAGAAATTTCAGATCCCGATTATGAGGTCGTTTACTCAAAAAATCCCGTCCTAGTTAATTATTTCAACTTTAAGCTTCCGAAATGAGAATTCTCTTCCCAAATCAACTTCGAACATCCCAAAATTCAATTCTGACCATGTGTACAAGTCATAACACCTGAAATGAAGCTGCTCATGGGCTCACAATGCTTAATGACACGCTAGGGCTCAAAATGACCGATCGGGTCGTTATATTCTCTTCCACTTAAACATATGTTCGTCCTCGAATGTGCTGAGAGCTGCACTAAAGTAGTCTGAAATCACTGTTTAACACCTCATGCACCTTCCCGTGCTGCCATAACTCAGTTGTGCACATTAGCTCGATCAATTCTGAAGATATTTCCTTTTATTCAAGCAAATAAGCATTAAAGTCCAATTCCAACATACGGAACTCAATGTTAGGCCTGTTTCCTACATGCGCTCATCATATCAATCATTACGCAAATAAGCCTTTGTGACGATCCAAAGGGTCTTCACTTGTTTCCTTACTCTTTTTGTGATTTTGAGGCCTTGAAAACCTTATTTAGGGTTGCCTCAATTTGTGTCCACAGTCCGGACGCGTATCCGGAAAGCTTAAATATGAATTCTGTGTGAAAAATACTAAAATTTGGTATTAAAATGAATAAGTTTGACTTTGGTAAACATTTTGGGTAAACGGACCCGGACCCATGATTTGACGGTCCCAGAGGGTCCATAGAAAAATATGGGACTCGGGCGTATGCCCGGAATCGAATTCCGAGGTCCCATGCCCGAGAAATGAATTTTTGAATAAAATTGTTTTTCTGAAATTATTAAGGAAATTGGAAATAAAATTTGATTGAAAGACTGTGGTATCGAGCCCGTATTTTGGTTTCGGTGCCCGTTACAAGTCTTATATATGGTTTAAGCACTTTCTACGAAATTTGGTTGAAAACGGACGTCGTTTGACGTGTTTCGGACTTAAAATGTTAATCTGATGTTTTATGAAAACTTTGAAGAAATTATGAATTTTAGGTTGAATTCGATGTATATGATGTTATTTTGGCGAATTGGTTGCACGGATAAGTCCGTAGGATGTTTTTGAGGTGGTGTGCATATTTGGTTTGGATCCCCGAGGGCTCGGGTGAGTTTTGGATAGGCCACACATTGCATTTTTGAACTTGTAAAAAAAATCTGGTATTTTTGCTTCTGTGATCTTCGCATTTGCGAAGATGAGCCTTGCAATTGCGAGCTCGCAAATGCTAAGCCTTGGTTCTGGGCATTTGATCACAAATGCGATCCATTTTCTCGCAAATGCGAATAGGGAATTTTTGGGCACCGATCGCAAATGCGATCCTTGTGCTCGCAAATGCGAACTGAGGCTGATCGCAAATGCGATCTTGTGTTCGCCAATATGAAAGGTGGCAATCTCCCGAGGGTTCGCAAATGCGAACCCATCATCGCATTTCCCACAAATGGTCGGGGTTCACAATTGCGAACCTCAGTTCGCAATTCCCATATCCGCAGCCCATCAATTTTTATACTTGGTCGTTTTTAGTCATTTTTCACCCCATTTTCAAAACACAACTCCTTTGGGCGATTTTTGAAGAACAAGTTTCATTCCAAATCAATTATAAGTCGATTTTTACTTAATTCCTTCAATCATTAACATCATTTGACATGTTTTCCACTTAAAATCAATGATTTTCATGGGTAAAATTGTGGGTTTTGGGTAGAACCTAGATTTTCTAAAAATTAGGGATTTGGACCTCAATTTGAGGTCCGATTTCAAAACAAATTACATATTTGAGTTTGTGGGGGGATGGGTCACCGGGTTTTGGTTTGAACCTCGTGTTTTGACCACGTGGGCCTGGGGGCGATTTTGGAATTTTTGGGATAAACTTGGGAAATTCATTTTTATGCATCCAATTGATTCATTTAGTGTTTATTAAAGTAATTGAGCAATTTGTGACTAGATTCGAGCAGATTGGAGGTGGAATTGCAGGGTAAAGCGATTGTTGAGGTTTGAGTGGAATTCAAGGCATCGAGTTAAGTGTTTGGTTTAACCCTAGCTTGAGGGAATAAGAGTTGAGTCTTGTTTGCTACTTGCTAACTGATCGAGTACGATGGATTGACATGGTGACGAGTATTTATACATTAATGTCTAGCATGACTGTGAGTCTTAATTTTTCTAATTGTGCACCCTTGGTTGATCCTGTGAAAGTTGCGACTGAATATTGATATTAGTTGTGCCAAGAAGAAGTTGAATAAGATTGGTTATAGCTGACTCTCCCTTGTCGGGATGTTTGACTGGTTGTTATTGTTCCCTTGCCGGGAAGAGTATTAATTTGATTGTTCCCTTGTTGGGATTGTATTGTGTACTATGTTGAAAGTGAAATGGGAATGGGTGGTACGCCTGCCACGAGTGATATATTGAAATGGGAGCGAGTGGTACGCCTACCACAAATGATATATTGAAATGGAAGCGAGTGGTACACCTACCACACATGATATATTGAAATGGGAGCGAGTGGTACGCCTACCACGAGTGATATTGAAATGGGAGCGGGTGGTACGCCTACCACGAGTGATATTGAAATGGGAGCGGGTGGTACGCCTACCACGAGATATTGAGAGATGGGATCGGGTTGAACGCCTGCAACAAGATGAGTGGAATATGAAAGTTTCCTTGTCTTTTCATTATTTGTTAGAAGTTAAAATTGTAGATGTACATACCATTATTCCTGATATTTTGTTTCTATCTGTTATCTTGAAGCATGCTCCCTTCCCCAATTTAAATTGTTATGTTCCTGGTATTTTTTTGTTGTACTTGTATATACAGCTGCACAGGATTATCTGCAGTCTGGTCCTAGCCTCGTCACTACTTCGCAGGGGTTAGTTTAGACACTTACCAGCATATGGGGTCGGTTGTGCTGATGCTACACTCTGTGCTATTTGCACAGGTCCAGGTTTTGAGTAGCAGCAATAGCAGCATTAGTACGGGAGCAGGCCTTCAGTCAAGTGAGACCCGAGGTAGTCTTGCAGACGTCCGCAGGCCCGTCGTCTCCCTTATTCTCTTTTTTAGCCTGTTGCCTCATTGTCTTCGAGACAAACAACTTATATTTTTCTTTCAGACCTTTGTATTTAGTATTTCTTAGCAGTTCGTGAGTATTGTGACACCGGTCTTGGGTAGAGGCTTATATTGACTATTTCGCACTTTGATTCAGTTTCTATAATTAAGACTTCCGCTATCATTTAATTTCGTTGCTTTATATTATTGCCATAAATTGCTAAAAAGGGAAAATTATGTTGTAAGCGAAAAGTAATTAAATTTGGCTTGCCTAGCTTCTATGAGTAGGCGCCATCACGACTCCCGAGAATGGGAAATCCGGGTCGTGACAAGTTGGTATCAGAGCACTAGATTACATAGGTCTCACAACTCACGGACAAACTTGGTTGAGTCTGAGGGATTGGTTCGGAGACGTCTGTATTTATCCCCAGAGGCAACATAGTTAGGAAAACTTCCACATTTGTTCTTTCTTATTGTGCGGTTCTATTTCTCAATGATAATTGAATTTCTACTCTATTCTTTCGCAGATGGTGAGAACACGTGCTTCCTCATCTACTGATCAGCAATCCGAGCCCCAGGCAGCTCCTGCTAGGGGCAGAGGACGTGGCCGTTCTAGAGGCCGAGGTAGGGGCAGAGCTCAGCCCCAAGCAGCAGCACCAGTGGCGGAGCCTCAAGTGGGCTTTGACGAGGAGGTTCCAGCCCCAGTCACAGCAGTTCCGGTAGGCCCAGCTCAGGTCCCAGTGGGGTTTATTGCTACCCCAATTCTTTAGGATACTCTGCTCTGGTTGGTGGGTCTCATGGAGAGTGTCATCCGAGCAGGATTTCTTCCTGTAGCACCAGCCACTTCTCAGGCTCGAGGAGGAGCCCAGACTCTTACTATACGTTCTCCGGAGCAGATAACTCCCCAGGGTCAAGCTTTAGTGGTTTAGCCAGTTATGGCAGTTCAGTTGGGGTTAGTTGCTCAGACTGGCGATGGCACGGCTATGTCCGCAGATGCTTTGAGGAGGCTGGATAGGTTCACCAAGCTTTTCACTACTACATTCAGCAGTGCTTCTTCAGAGGATCCCTAGGATTGCTTATATAGCTGCCACGAGGTTCTTCGGAACATGGGCATTGTTGAGTCCAATGGAGTGGATTTTGCTGCATTTCGCCTATCTAGATCCGTCAAGACTTGGTGGAGGGATTTCTGTTTATCTAGACCAGCAGGGTCGCCGTCTTTGACATAGGATCAGTTTTCAGAGTTGTTCCTGGAGAAGTTTCTCCTCGTTACTCAGAGGGATGCTTATCGGAGGCAGTTTGAGCGCCTCCAGCAGGGTTCTATGATGGTCACTAAGCACGAGACCAGGTTCATTGATCTAGCTCATCATGCTCTTGTCATACTTCCCATTGAGAGAGAGAGAGTGTGTGGGATGAATTATTGATGGACTCATCCAGCCTATTCACCTCCAGATGGATAGAGAGGCGGAGAGTGATATCACTTTTCAGGAGGCGGCCAATGTGGCCTAGAGGATCGAGATGGTATTGCCACAGGGGGGGTAGTCATAGAGCAAACAAGAGACCCCATCAGTTGGGCCGATTCAGTGGTGCCTCATCTGGAGGCAGAGATTCGTATGATAGGGGTCAGCCTTCTAGGCCTTTCCAGTCAGCCCTCCAGGTTTCTCAGGGTGCCCCAGGTGATCGTGGTTTTCGTGGGCAGCATTCTGACCTGCAGTCCTATAGTGCACCATCAACACCTATCAGTGCACTACCGCTTCTGAGTTTCCAGGGCCATCCACCGAGGGCTTGTTTCACTTGTGGCAACTCGAGGCACATTGCTAGGTATTGCCCTCGAGCTTCGAGCAGTTTTTAACAGCAGGGTCCCCGTCCTATGATTCAGGCACCAGATGTTCCATAGGCCGCCCAGCCAGTTAGAGGCGGGGGTAGAGGTAATAGAGGTGGAGGTGGAGGTCATAGAGGTAGAGCTCAGACTGCCAGAGGTGGAGGTCAGCTAGCAGCAGATCGACCTAGGGATACAGCTCAGGGTAGTGGGGCCCATCCCCGTTGTTATGCTCTTCAGGCCAGGCTCGAGGCTGAGGCTTCAGATGCAGTCATCACAGGTACGGTTCTGGTTTGTGATCGAGATGCTTCAGTAATATTTGATCCAGGGTCTATGTATTCTTATGTTTCATCTTATTTCACACCATGCTTGGTCATGCCTAGTGATGCATTGGGTATTCCTGTATATGTGTTCACACCGGTGGGTGACTTTATCATGGTCGACCGAGTTCATCGTTCGTGTGTTGTAATGATTGGGGGTCTGGAGATCTGTGTAGACTTGTTGCTCTTAGATATGGTTTACTTCAATATCATATTGGGTATGGATTGGCTATCACCCTATCACGCTATCTTGGAATGCCATGCCAAGACAGTGACCTTAGCGTTGCCAGATATGCCTCGTTTAGAGTGGAGAGGCACTCCAGGTTATTCTACCCGCAATACCATTTCGTACGTGAAGGCTCGACGCATGGTCGAGAAGGGGTGTCTGGCCTATTTGGCCTATGTTCGTGATTCCAGTGCTGAGGTCCCTCCTATAGATTTTGTGCCTACTGTTCGGGAGTTTCCAGATGTTTTTCCTTCAGACTTGCCGAGTATGCCACCCGATAGGGACATTTATTTCTGTATTAATTTGGTTCCGAGCATCCAACCCATTTCTATCCCGCCATATCGTATGGCCCCGCTGGAGCTGAAGGAGTTAAAGGACCAGTTGCAGGATTTGCTAGAGAAGGGTTTCATTAGACCCAGTGTTTCACCTTGGGGCGCGCCAGTGTTATTTGTCAAGAAGAAGGATGGATCGATGAGGATATGCATAGATTACCGGCAATTGAACAAAGTAACGATTAAGAATAAGTATCCATTGTCGAGGATTGATGATTTGTTCGACCAGCTTCAGGGTGCCAGGGTATTCTCCAAGATTGACTTGTGATCTGGCTACCATCAGTTTAGGATTAGGGCATCCGATGTCCCTAAGACAACTTTCCATACTCGGCATGGGCATTATGAGTTCTTGGTCATGTCATTTGGGTTGACCAATGCCCCAGCAGCATTCATGGAGTTGATGAACCGAGTGTTTAGGCCATATTTGGACATATTCGTGATAGTCTTTATTGATGATATTTTGGTGTACACTTGTAGCCAGGAGGAGCACGAGCAGCACCTTAGGGTGGTTCTTCAAACTTTGAGGGATAGTCAGTTCTATGCTAAGTTCTCAAAGTGTGAGTTATGGCTGAGTTCAGTAGCATTTCTGGGTCACGTTGTATCAGCAGAGGGTATTCAGGTGGACCCAAAGAAGATTGAGGCAGTCAAGAACTGGCCTAGACCAGCATCAGCTAGAGAGATTCAGAGTTTCTTGGGATTGGCAGGCTACTGCCGTCGGTTTGAGGAGGGGTTTTCGTCTATTGCAGCCCCGATGACCAGGCTGACCCAGAAGGGTGCCCAGCTCAGATTGTCGGACGAGTGTGAGGCGAGCTTTCAGAAGCTCAAGATAGCTCTGACTACGGCACCGGTGTTGGTTTTGCCCATAGGAACTTAGCCTTGTACTGTTTATTGTGATGCTTCTCGTATTGGGCTTGGTGCAGTGTTGATGCAGGATGGCAAGGTTATTGCCTATGCTTCGAGGAAGTTGAAGATTCATGAGAAGAACTATCCAGTACATGATTTAGAGTTGGCAGCTATTGTTCATGCCTTGAAGATTTGGAGGCACTATTTGTATGGCGTGGCATGTGAGGTGTTCACTGACGACAAGAGTCTTCAATACTTGTTCAAGCAAAAGGAGTTGAATTTGTGGCAGAGGAGGTGGTTGGAGTTGTTGAAGGATTATGATGTCACCATTTTATATCATCCGGGGAAGGACAATGTGGTGGCCAATGCTTTGAGTAGGAAGTCAGCCAGTATGAGCAGTCTTGCTTATATTCCAGCCAGTCAGAGGCCGCTTGCTTTGGATGTTCAAGCTTTGGCCAATAAGTTCGTGAGATTGGATGTTTCTGAGCCCAGTCGTGTGTTGGCTTGCATGGTCGCTCATTTTTCATTATTGGAGCGTATCCGTGATTGGCAGTTTGATGATCCCCATTTATGTGTCCTTAGAGACACAGTGTAGCGGAGGTGCCAGGCATGTTACTTTAGATGCGGATGGAGTTTTGAGATTGCAGGGGCGAGTTTGTGTGCCCAATATGGATGGACTTCGAGAGTTGATTTTAGAGGAAGCCCATAGTTCCCAGTACTCTATACATTCGGGCACCGTAAAAATGTGTCAGGACTTGCGGCAGCATTATTGGTGGCATAGAATGAAGAAAAATATTGTTGCATATGTGGGTCGTTGTTTGAATTGTCAGCAGGTTAAGTATGGGCATCAGAGGCCTGGTGGCTTATTTCAGAGGATTGAGCTTCCCCAGTGGAAGTGGGAGAGGATCACTATGGACTTCGTTACCGGACTTTCGTTGACTCGGAAAAAGTTCGATGCAGTTTGGGTCATTGTGAATAGGCTGACCAAGTCAGCACATTTCATTCCTGTGGCAGTCTCCTATTCATCTGTGAGATTAGCTGAGATTTATATTCGGGAGATTGTTTGCCTTCATGGTGTGCCGGCATCTATCATTTCGGACCGGGGTACGCAGTTTACCTCGCGCTTCTGGGGAGAAATTCAGCGAGAGTTGGGCACAAGGGTCGAGTTGAGCACAACATTTCATCCCCAGACGGACGGTCAGTCCGAGCAGACTATTCAGATTTTGAAGGATATGCTCTGGGCTTGTGTTACTGACTTTGGAGGTTCGTGGGATCAGTTCTTGCCTTTAGCGGAGTTTGCATACAACAATAGCTACTAGTCGAGCATCCATATGTCTCCTTATGAGGCTTTATATGGTAGGCGGTGTCGGTCTCCGGTTGGGTGGTTTGGCCGGGAGAGGCTCATTTGATAGGTACGGATTTGGTTCAGGAGGCCTTGGACAAGGTCAAGATCATTCAGGATAGGCTTCGTTCGGCTCAGTCTAGGCAAAAGAGCTATGCAAATCGTAAGGTTCGAGATGTAGCTTTCATGGTTGGTAAGCGAGTATTGCTCTGAGTGTTGCCTATGAAGGGCGTGATGAGATTTGGGAAGAAGGGCAAGCTTAGCCCTAGGTTAATTGGGCCATTTCAGATCCTTGATCGAGTGGGAGAGATGGCTTATAGACATGCATGCCGCCTAGCTTATCAGCCGTGCATCTAGTTTTTTATGTATCCATGTTTCGGAGGTATCACGGCGATCCAGCCCACGTGTTAGATTCCAGCACTGTCCAGTTGGACCAAGACTTGTCTTATGAGGAGGAGCCGGAAGCTATTCTAGACCAGCAGGTTCGTCAGTTGAGATCCAAGAGTTTTATTTCTATTCATGTACAGTGGAGAGGTCAGCCACCTGAGGCATCGACGTGGGAGTCCGAGTCTGATATGCGGAGTCGTTATCCTCATCTTTTCCCCAACTCACGTACTTTTTTCTTTTATCCGTTCGAGGACGAACGGTTATTTTAGAGGTGGAGAATGTGACGACCCAAAGGGTCATCACTTATTTCCTTACTCTTTTTGTGCATTCGAGGCCTTGAAAAACTCATTTAGGGTTGCCTCAATTTGCGTGCGCAGTCCGGGCGCATAGCCGGAAAGCTTAAATATGAATTCTATGTGAAAAATGCTAAAATTTGGTATTAAAATGAATAAGTTTGACTTTGGTTAACATTTTGGGTAAACGGACTCGAGCCCGTGATTTGACGGTCCTGGAGGGTCCGAAGAAAAATATGGGACTCGGGCGTATGCCCGGAATCGAATTCCGAGGTCCCAAGCCCGAGAAATGAATTTTTGAGTAAAATTATTTTTCCTGAAATTATTAAGAAAATTGGAAATGAAATTTGATTGAAAGACTGTGGCATCAGGCCCGTATTTTGGTTCTGGCGCCCGGTACAAGTCTTATATATGGTTTAAGCGCTTTCTGTGAAATTTGGTTGAAAATGGACGTCGTTTGACGTGTTTCGAACTTAAATTGGAAATTTGATGTTTTATGAAAACTTGGAAGAAATTATGAATTTTAGGTTGAATTTGATGTATATGATGTTATTTTGGCGATTTGATCGCATGGATAAGTCTGTAGGATGTTTTTGAGGTGGTGTGCATATTTGGTTTGGAGCCCCGAGGGCTCGGGTGAGTTTTGGATAGGCCACGCATTGCATTTTTGAACTTGTAAAAAAAATCTAGTATTTTTGCTTCTGTGATCTTCGCATTTGCAAAGATGAGCGTCGCAATTGCGAGCTCGCAAATGCGAAGCCTTGGGTCTCGGCATATGATCGTAAATGCGATCCATTTTCTCGCAAATGCGAATAGCGAATTTTTGGGCACTGATCGCAAATGCAAACTGACGCTGATCGCAAATGCGATCTTGTGTTCGCAAATGCAAAAGGTGGAAATCTAGTGAGGATTCGCAAATGCAAACCCAGCATTGCATTTCCCACAAATGGTCGGGGTTCGCAATTGCGAACCCAGTTCACAATTCCCATATCCACAGCCCAGCAATTTTTATACTTAGTCATTTTTAAGTCATTTTTCACCCCATTTTCAAAACACAACTCCATTGGGCGATTTTTCAAAAACAAGTTTCATTCCAAATCAATTGTAAGTCGATTTTTACTTAATTCCTTCAATCATTAACATTATTTGACATGTTTTCCACTTAAAATCAATGATTTTCATGGGTGAAATTGAGGGTTTTAGGTAGAACCTATGTTTTCTAAAAATTGGGAATTTGGACCTCAATTTGAGGTCCAATTTCAAAACAAATTACATATTTGAGTTTGTGGGGAGATGCGTAACCGGGTTTTGGTTCGAACCTCGGGTTTTGACCACGTGGGCCTGGGGGTGATTTTGGAATTTTTGGAAAAAACTTGGAAAATTCATTTTTATGCATTCAAATTGATTCATTTAGTGTTTATTAAAGTAATTGAGCAATTTGTGACAAGATTCGAGTGGATTGGAGGTGGAATCGCGGGGTAAAGCGATAGTTGAGGTTTGAGTGGAATTCAAGGCATCGAGGTAAGTGTTTGGTTTAACCCTAGCTTGAGGGAATAGGAGTTGAGTCTTGTTTGCTACTTGCTAACTGATTGAGTACGATGTATAGGCATGGTGACGAGTATCTATACATTGGTGTCTAGCATGACCGTGAGTCTTAATTTTGCTAATTGTGTACCCTTGGTTAATCCTATGAAAGTTGCGACTGAATATTGATATTAGTTGTGCCAAGAAGAAGTTGAATAAGATTGGTTATAGCTGACTCTCCCTTGTCGGGATGTTTGACTGGTTGTTATTGTTCCCTTGTCGGGAAGAGTATTAATTTGATTGTTCCCTTGCCGGGATTGTATTGTATACTGTGTTGAAAGTGAAATGGGAACGGGTGGTACGCCTACCACGAGTGATATATTGAAATGGGAGTGAGTGGTACGCCTACCACACATGATATATTGAAATGGGAGCGAGTGGTACGCCTACCACACATGATTTATTGAAATGGGAGCGAGTGGTCCGCCTACCACGAGTGATATTGAAATGGGAGCGGGTGGTACGCCTACCACGAGATATTGAGAAATGGGATCGGGTTGCACGCCTGCAAAAAGATGAGTGGAATATGAAAGTTGCCTTGTCTTTTCATTATTTGTTAGAAGTTAATACTGTAGATGTACGTACCATTATTCCTGATATTTTGATTCTATCTGTTATCCTGAAGCATGCTCCCTTACCCAGTTAAAATTGTTATGTTCCTGCTATTTTTCCTTTGTACTTGTATATACAGCTGCACAGGATTATCTGAAGTCTGGTCCTAGTCTCATCACTACTTCGCAGGGGTTAGGCTCGACACTTACCAGCACATGGGGCCGGTTGTGCTGATGATACACTCTGTGCAATTTGCACAGGTCCAGGTTTCGAGTAGCAGCAGCAACAATATTAGTACGGGAGCAGGCCTTTAGTCAAGCAAGACTCGAGGTAGCCTTGCAGACGTCCGCAGGCCCGGCGTCTCCCTTATTCTCCCTTTTTAGCCTGTTGCCTCATTGTCTTCGAGACAAACAGCTCATATTTTTCTTTCAGACCTTTGTATTTAGTATTTCTTAGCAGTTCGTGAGTATTGTGACACCGGTCTTGAGTAGAGGCTTATATTGACTATTTCGCATTTTGATTCAGTTTCTATAATTAAGACTTGCGCTATCATTTAATTTTGTTGCTTTATATTGTTGCCTTAAATTGCTAAAAAGGGAAAATTATGTTGTAAGCGAAAAGTAATTAAATTTGGCTTGCCTAGCTTCTACGAGTAGGCGCCATCACGACTCCTGTGGGTGAAAAATTCGGGTCGTGACAGCCTTAAAGTGAAATTCCAACATCCGGAACTCAATGTTAGGCCTGTTTCCAACATGCACTCATCATATCAATCACTACACGTTGTACCCAAACGTGACTGCACAATTTTGCTGAATTCACACCCTGCATCACTTTACTCAGAAACCACAATGACATTCCTGATTAAATAAATCGAACTTCCACGAATTTGATGCTCCCATTGCACCTTAAGACCTACTTAGGCCTTGCTCTAGCTCTTATAATATCGCCACGATGGAAGAGACGTGTAGAAATTCATAACCGACTGCCGAATCAACAATTCATTGGGTCTATTCTCCTGACAGGAGCCATCACCTCATTCTGAACCAAATAATGGTCTTTGCTCCTTAACATGCTTCATATAATCTGACTGCACTGTTCCTAGATCCAATAACCTCATCTCACTTAATACGAACTGCTCAGGCAATAAACCACCCCAGACATAATCAAAAGTCTCATATGATGCCACAATATGCCAATAAGTCACCAATTAGAACGCGATACGAAAGGAAAACGAACTCTGGAAGGAATTACCTAACTCACGCACTAATACGGACTTTCCTTAGAAAATAGGAAGCAAGACATACAAAAATAGCATATAGAAGATTATACTCAACATCGCACTGTTGCAGCGCGCAACCTGATCCAAATAACATACCCATGGTGGCATGCCACCCGATCCACACATACATCTTACATAAGGAGATGCACATCGAGCTAGATTGCTCATTACAACAAAATACTGAATGTCGGTCATGAACACACTAACTGCATAATAACATCCCTGAGTGAACATATATCGCTATAAGCTACAAAACTCAAGCACAACTGAGGTGCGATATACAATCTGAATATCAAGAGCCAATTTGGTCATATAACATCATTTTTTACGCGGATCCTCAACACATAAGTATTTTCTCAATCCATCCCACAACCCACACGGCGCAATGCACCATTACATGAAATAGCTGACAATGAAATAACACCCCAACTCCCTTCCATAAGGAGCGTATTGCTGAGATGAACACATCTAGCCTGATATAAAGCCCATGTTCACATTTAAATCAATCCGTTGAACTCAAGCCGATTTTAGATTGCACCAACTAGGCTAATAACATAAAAATTCCATAGTAACTCCCATTTTCTCATAACACATAAGAACAACCCTCATAACTGGATCGAACCTCCACAGTCCATAACCCAATAAACAGAGTGCCCTCTAGGCATAAATTCTCAAATTAATGATATTACCACAGTCCTCATACTTGGTTTAAATATTTAATCAATCAAGTGACTACATGTCACACTTATACAATCTTCTTGTGGGACACGCTCTCACAACTTCCCGAAATAAATCCGCACATACAAACCACCGGCCGCACTAACGCTGAAAACACTGATCTCAGGTGATACTGACGACAGTACCAACTCACTTTAAACATCGAAACTTCTTTCCTACTCATTCGAGCTCGTAACATCCTTGTCGACACCAAACTGCTACCTTGATCTTCACTTCACAATCCATATCACTCACTGTACCTAACATGCCAACATGCTATAGAACACGCCTTTCATCATAGCTTCGGAACCACTATTAGGCTAACACGTCATCATATATAAGCTTTTCACTTATCTCGCTTTAGGAGAACTATAGCAACACACAGGTTAATTCTCATAACCGTAGTATAGGCAAACATCTAAGTAGTGGTCTAAGCCACCATAGCCCTTCCGGGATCCGCCTACACATAACAGGCCATAACAAAAGAATTCTTCTGAACAACATCAATTACGGCAGTCGACAAGCCTCACACGTACCGTCACAAATCACATGCATAACTTGATCACGCTGAAGGGACCGATCTCTACCACCAATACGCCAACTCAACTATGGCTAACCAATCTACTTCCTTCTAATTTATCCTTGATTGCCTTAGAAATAATAGTAACTACATTCAATACCTAACACATTCCACCCGCACTCACCCCGAGTGACCTGGAACCGCGAGACCATGATGTCTCAAATCCTATGAACCATTTCATACCTTCCTTGTGCGCACATTCGCACCCTCAAGTGATATGACCATTCTGCTAATCCCTCTACAAATCCAAAGTCCTTTCTCATCTTTCTCTCAAGTGCTACACTACAAGTCAAAACATCGTAGAACATTCTGGGCCTCCACTCATAAGCTGCTGCAAAAGCTTGATTCTTAACTGTACTTATAGGCTCGAAATCATTAGGCACCATACTTTACCTCTTTTTGAATCCATTAGGACTGTTGCTGAGAGCCACCCGCTCTGACTTGGTCCCGAATATAATCAACTCCATGAATAACCTCTCGACGGAGCACCCGACAGAATCACTGCCCAAGTCTGAACATGAGCCAATAAGGCCAACCGTAGCACACCTTCAACAATTCCTTTACTCAATTACCACTTATGGTCTTTTCTCGTAGCTGAGATAACCCCTCAATATGCTAATAGCCAGAAACTTCGCAAGTAGTTAACCATGCAACCCAATCATAGGCGAGGGGACTCACCCACTTAGCTTGAAGCCATTATTACACAACTTTGGAACTCACCGGGATTCCTTATCTCTTATTGACATAACCTTGCACAATCAATTGCCAAAATTCTCGGAATCATTCAGTAAACATCCCTTTTTTATATTCTGAATCATCAACCACATTCGCACGATCGATCTCTTCACTGTATAACCAATAGAATTCTTCGCAGAAGCCTCGCCAACCACGCGATCGCTAACCTGCTCACAGGAATAACCCACCTGTAGAAATCACTCCCTGGCATCTTCCAATGCTGCTGCACGGGGTACAATTACTACAACATCAATAACCCATCCTGAGTCCGAGCTCACTCTCCAGCTGCACAAGTCCAGTCACCCACCCTTCGTAGACATCAATTAAATGTGCGGCAACATTCTTCCAATTCAAAGTTATTCTGTATCATTCTTTATTCAAGAAGCTCCTTCCCGTTATATCAAATCTCCTGCCGTATAATAGCCCATACTTCTAATTAAATCCGTAGACCCAATCACTAATATTCTTAAATCGCTCCAAACTCTCCTTAAGGTATGTGGTTATTCCACTGCAAAGCCCATATGCAACTCCGCCACTCTCCCACTTTGGCGAAACTCATCCCCTTAATCGACTACTCGGCCTTTGGCTTCTTATACTCGGCCTCCTAGAAATTTTAGCCACCGCGTAACACTTCCCACATGTCTTTCCTCATCCATTGCTGCTCAGTCGCTGCCTTAAATAAAATCTATCTTCGTGGCACTTGCACCCACAATTGCTGCTAACTTTTAACCTTTCCGAAGGTCATCTTTCTCAAACCGTCAACATTAGAAATAGTGATTCAATCCTAAACCACCGTACCCTGTGATATATGACAGTTGTATCTCCAATACTATTTCACAGTATCTTGCCTCAAAGGTAAATTGTAGAAGATCATAACACCAACAAACTTAGTACATTCAATTAGGACAACGACACCCATCATAGAAGAAAGCTCCACCACGCTTGCAAATACCAAGTCTCATTACTTCCACAAGCCTACATCTAACCATCCTTAGTCTGATTGCCTTTCCCCTGCCGGGAATAAAATACTGAATCTCTTGATTATTCACTGAGTAAACCTCCCTTCAAGTCATTCGCTACCACGACACATAGTCAAACATCCTACCATGATATCACTACTGCGGAACAATCGTTCATAAGCATCACGGCAACTTGTGCCTAACATCAGAGCTCTCAGAAGCACCACTATTGGGCTGAAACAAAATATTCTTCCATAAAGCGACGATAATAACTCAGACGACTATACCGGGAGAAACATCCCACACCATATTCATAATACCATTACAATTCTTCAATTTTCGATGAATAGCAAGCGCTTTGCGTCGCGTAAGATTGAGTAGGAAAGAAACAAGGCATAAGCCTCACAGGAATCAAATCGCATGATGAGGAATCAAGAAGGGAAGTACTCTTAACAGCCCTGCAGCCTTCTGAGGATAAGCATAGACGTCTCCGTACCGATCCGCGAGACTCTACTAGACTTGATCATGACTCGTAACACCCTAGGAACCTAGTGCTCAGATACCATGTTGTCACGGCCCAAAAATCTACTAAAGGGTCGTGGTGCCGTCAGACACGGCTGTCAGGCAAGGCAACTGAAATACTTAGTTAAATTCTTATTTTAAAATTTTTGAAAACACTTATTTTATACGGTTAAAACAATACTCAATATATTCCTCCGAATGAATAATGAAATATTTAAACAACTTTTTAAAATTTCTGAATAAACCCAAATACCTCCCGGAACCCGGTGTCACAAGTGCATGAGCAATTTCTAAGAAAAATCAAATAAAGTACGATAACTGTCCGGAACACAATATTGGATAGAAAATAAATACAGATAATTGAAGAGACTCTGCTGACTGCGGGTCACCACGAGAAGTGTAGCTCACCTAAGTCTCTGTATCCCATGCTACCACGCCCAGTAGGCCACTAGAGTTACATATACACGTGCAATAAAAATGCAAAGAAGTGTAGTATGAGTACGAAAACAACTTGTATTCAATGATTATCCCGTCTAATCTCGAAGAAGTAGAGACGAGATGGTCAACTTCTATACTTTCCAATAATAATATGGTGAAGATGTGAGGATAACATGAATTTATCTAGCAATTATAACTCATAGAGCAAGAAAACAGGTAACATCTTCTCAAATAATAAGGAAATTTCAAGATTTTAATTTTTGTTATCTTTATTAGTTTATAGAGGCCATAAAAAGGCAATATCAACTTCAATAAGTTTTAGGATAAGCAATGCAAGCATGCACATATTATGCCTAGGAGACGGGCCGATCGAACAGAAATAAACTGTGCACTTGCCGAGGGTCGATGGCGCGTCTATAGATGCATCTATTTAATCTGTCGAGGCATTCGGCCCGTTCCATAAATAAACATATAGACAGTCAATCAAGAAGTCCACACGGAGTAATTATCCAATGAAAACAAATCCTCTTTAACCATTTAAGAAAAAGGAAATTTTATCTGTTTAGAAATTTGTTTACTAATTCGATGTGATTTAAGCAATTCAAGCTATCAATAAATTCGCAAATAATCCAAGTATAGCATGCTTTTGGATCCTAACTACCCGAACAATAGCATAATAGCAACTACGCACGGACTCTCGTCACCTCGTGCGTATGTAGCCCCCACAAATAGGAGCACATAATCAATTATTTCACCTATGGGGATAATTCCCTCTTACAAGGTTACAAAAGGAGACTTACCTCGCTTTGAAGATCCATAACCGGCATTCCACGCTCTTCCGAAAACTCAAATCGATGCACAAAGATCCAACGCTAGCCAATAATAATACCAATCCATTAATATATACTCAATTACTCCTAATGTCCAATTCATAGCAATTCTAACCCCGGTCGAAAATTTGACAAAATTGCCCTCGGGCCCACATGCCCGGATTCCTAAATTTTTCGAAGATAAAGTTTACCCATGAACTCACGAACTCAAATATATGATTTTCTCTTAATTCCATACCCAAAATCGTGGTCAAAATCCAAAAATACAAATTTCCTAGGTTTTCTTCAAAATCCCAAAATTTCTACTAATTTAAATGATTTTCCATAATAAATATAGATATAATCTAATTAATTAACTTGCAATAGGTGGGAATCACTTACCTTGACATGGATGATGAAAATGGAGCTCCAAAATCGCTCCTATGTCGGCTCCCATGGAGGAAATGAGATGAAATGAGCCAAACCCGTTTCTTTAGACTTATACACTGCCCCTACGACTCATCTTCGCGTTCGCGAGACCCCCATCGCGTTCGCGAAGAAGAAAATTTCCAAAAACCATTTTCGAAACTCTCCTTAGACAGCCTCTAGTATAATAGCCATAACATTACTTACAAAACTCCAAATGACAAATGGTTTAATGTTTTGAAAACTAGACACCATGATCTACAACTTTCATGTTTTGGTCATAGCCCAATACATTATATATTTTGAGATATAAGCATCCAAAGTTAGCCTTGTGCAACACAATTTCTTCTTCATCTTCCCGGATATCCTATAGTGTACCAGCCATAACTTTTTGTACACAAATCCAAATTCTAAATGGTTTACATTTATGACAACTAGACACAAAGAGATACAACTTTCATCTTTGGATCATCTCCAAATTCCTTATATATTTAAAGATATGAGCCTCCGAAGTCAGACTTGTGCAGCAGAGATTTCCTTCTCCGCGAACGCGAGAACCTCTTCGCGAACGGGAAGAACAGAGTCCCTGAAGCCAAATACTTCTTTGCGAACGCGAGATGATCCTCGCGGCGCGAAGAAAAACACCAGATACCAGCACCAGCTATTTCAAAACAGTCCGAAATGATCCAAAACCACCCCGAAACACACCCGAGGCCCCCGAGGCCCCGTCCAATCACACAAACCAATCCCATAACATAACACGGACATGCTCGAGGCCTCAAATCACATCAAACAACATCGAAATCATGAATCACACTCCAATTCAAGCTTTATGAACTTTGAAATTTTAAACTTCTACATTTGATGCCGAAACTCGTCAAATCACGTCCGATTGACCTCATATTTTGCACACAAGTCATATTTGACATTACGGACCTACTCCAACTTCCGGAATCGGAATCCGACCCCGATATCAAAAAGTCCACTTCTGGTCAAACTTCTCAAAAACCTTCAATTTCTATCTTTAGCCAAATGACTCCAAAATGATCAACAGACCTCCGAATTCACTTCCGATGACGCTCTCAACTCCAGAATCACCATACGGAGCTATTCACATACTCGAAATGCCAAACAGAGATCGATAACACTGAAATGCACTTCAAGCCAATCTAATAAAATTTCTTCCAAAATGCTAACTTCCACAATAGGCTCCAAAATGCTTCCGGGTTATCCAAAACCCGAACCGGGCATACGCCCAAGTCCGAAATCATCATACAAACTTGTTGGAACCTTCAGATCCCGATTTCGAGGTCGTTTACTCAAAAATCCTATCCTAGTTAATTATTTCAACTTTAAGCTTCCGAAATGAGAATTTTCTTCCCAAATCAACTTTGAACTTCCCGAAATGCAATTCTGACCATGCGTACAAGTCATAACACCTGAAATGAAGCTGCTCATTGCCTCAGACTGCTGAATGATGTGCTAGGGCTCAAAACAACCAGTCGGGTCGTTACAAGTTGGAGCGATATTGGGACAAAAGAGAGACAAGATTTTCAGGCCTATTTACTATGCCCGTAGAAACCTTAATGAAGCTCAAAATAATTATGCTACAACTGAGAAGGAACTAATTGCAGTAGTATTTGCATTTGACAAATTTTGTTCCTATTTGATAGGAACAAAGGTTACAATTTATACTGATCATGCAGCTTTAAAGAATCTCTTAACAAAAAAAGATACTCGACCCAGATTGTTAAAATGGATACTCCTTTTGTAAAAATTCGATCTTAAAATAAAAGATCAAAAAGGTTATGATAATCAAGTAGCTGATCGTTTGTCTCGTTTGAAAAATCCTCCTACTGAGATAGAAGATATCAAAGATGGATTTTCGATGAACATATATTTTCAGTCACAACCGTTATAAATTGACCACCTTGGTTCGCTGATATTGCCAACTATTTGGCTGGAGGATGGATTCCAAAAGATTTTTCTTGTGAACAAAAGAAAAAACTTAAAAAAAAAGTGAGTCATTATTACTGGGAAGATCCTTACTTATTTAATATTTTGTGCAGATGACATAATCAGGAGATGTGTACCGGAGACAGAAATGAACAACATTTTAAGTCACTGCCATGATAGGGCTGCAAGAGGATATTATGGATGAAGAAGGAAAACAACTAAAGTACTTGAAGTTGGCTTTTACTGGCCTACTCTATTCAAAGATGCAAGGAATTATGTCGCCACTTGCGATAATGTAATGACCCGGTCGGTCGTTTTTGGAATTTACGCCCCGATCCCCCATTAACTGCTTTTCCTAAGTTCATTTCTGCTATTTTGGTTTGTCGGGACATTTGGTATTAGGATTCGGAGTGTTTTGGGACACTTAGTCCCTAAATAAGAGCTTAAAAGTTGAAAAATGGTCCGTATTCGGAACAGTGTGAAGACGACCTC